>JANVCL010000007.1:25288750-25303706 GCA_026546855.1 Erythroxylum incrassatum | reverse complement strand
CTATTTTTGAAATCAAAGAAATCTCCTAAAGTGGGCTTAGTAATTCTCTCTTTAGTGGATGGTCCGACATTTTCTTTGTTAGAGGAGTAAGATGGGCCCCTATTACTTCCATACTTACGGCCCAAACTTCTGCCTCTGTTCGATGACCCCCTTTGCCCACGTGTAAGAATAAAATTCCCTTCTCGTAAAGAATCATGCACTGGATTAGTGTTTCTAGGAATACCCTGAACAGATTCTTCATTACCTCCTAGAATCTCGACATCCTTTTAAGCTAAAACTGAATATCTGGATCCCTGATTCTCATCTTGATCCTTGAACTCATGATTTTCGCCCTGATTACTCAATTTCCGCCTCCGCTTCTCAACCACCACCCACGGATCGAAATCATCTTTCCCTGCCTTTGAGTTCGTCACCGAATAATTATTCTCATTATCTAGCAATTCCTTAAAGGAACAATGAGTATCGAAATGACCATATCGACCACAAGAGAAACAAACTTCAGGAAGATTTTCATATTCAACTAGTTGAACTTCACCATCAATCTCAAACTTCGATACAAGAGGTTTTATGAGATCAATTGAGACTGCCACCCTTGCAAACCTAACTCTTTCAAAATCACTTATATTGAAGTCAATTTTAAGAACAGGACTCACCACTGCCGAAATGAATTTTATCACATCTTCAGGGTATTACTGCAAAGGGAGTTCTGGAAGACGAATCCAGGCTATAGTCTTGCCTATGTAAGGGTTCTTCACTCTGAAATTAGGAGTTCAAGACTGGACAAGTAGATACTGACCCATAATAACCCAAGGACCTCCTAAAATAGCATGATTGTAATCCACCTCGTTATTGAACTAGATCAGAAAAAACAAAACCCTACCAACAATAAAAGTTTTAGCCTCACCTAAGTTCCAAATTGCACTAAGCCTAGAACAGAGCAACTTGTAGCCAATGTCCCTCCCAAGAAGACTAACAATCACAACATTGTCCAGATTTTTATTAATCTTGTTTGTGAGAGCCATGGAGAGAGTAACTTTAGGAATATTACCCGTTTTATCAATCAAGACATGATTGTGAGAGCCATGGAGAGAGTAACTTTAGGAATATTACCCGTTTTATCAATCAAGACATTACCCTCCCTCACCGTAATCTTCTTGGCTGCCATAACATCTTCCATGGTCAACTCTAACACAGCACCAGCCATCAAGCAATCCCTGTATCCATGAGAGGCAACACCTGAGTCTCGATGTTTGACTTTCTTGGTTGCTCTATCTTCTTCCATGACCTGCAAATTAGGATTCCCTCGAGGACTTGCCATATTCCGCAAGTCAAGCAAGAGTGAGGAGGCGAACGATTTTGAAAGCGACTGGGCAAGCAATTTGGCGAGCGACTGTTACCCACTCTCTACTTTGTTTTCACTTTTTGATCAGCTTTAGGAAAACTTTGATGACGAAGTAAACCAAAACAAGGTTTTAGACTTTTTTTGATTATCTTATATATAGTGTGAGTTTTTATGTTAAACTCAAGGGTTAATGTGAGAAAATTTTGTTTTGAAACAACAATTTTTAGTAGAAAATAAAAGTTATAGTAAATATGAACTGGAGCTAATTGTTAAATCAGTCACAATTTGAATATAGGAAAAGAGTCATATATCAGCAAATAAGTACTTGGCATTAACTACGATACTGAACTTATTACAGAAAAATCTGGACCGGTAACTAAAAGGGCCTCATGAACTAAATTCTCCTATGACAATCTGGACACCAAAATAAAAAGGCTAAATGAAACAAAGAACTTCCCTGCAAGAAAAAAAAAATCTTTGCTCCACTTTTCAGAAGACCATTGCTAAAACTGGAACCTCTGCTGAGAATGTAATGAAGATGTGTAATCAAATTAATCAGAGAATATTATATATTTAGAAAAAGAAACTTCCCTTCATCTTACATTATGTCACCGTTCTCTGTTTGGGTATATACTTCAACTTCATACCTTTCTCAGGCTTTATTCTGGATTTGACCTTACCAGCTCTCACGCTAGAATGCAGTGGTATATTAACTAAATCATATGGACCAGTGATTAGAGGAGTTTTAGTATCAGAAAACTGGGAATCCACTGCTGAGGGGCTGCTCTGAACCTCGGTACAACCTGAAGGCTCAAAGTTTGGGGTTAGCACCAATTTGACATGCTCAGCTGATACGACCTTGTTCCACCCTGCACAAGACATTGCCAGTTAGAATATTCTGCAAACATGTCGAAAATGATTGTCAAATCTGTTGACAAATTCAACTCACTCTCTGCCAGAAAAGCTTTTGCTGCTTTGCTGGAGAACTGCAAACGTCCCATGAGAGGACTTTCCTCGATGGATGGATACATTTTTGGCATTTCGTTAGTGTCTTCCACGGAGCAATCTCTTGAACAGCTGTGACTGGATGATGGCTTGCCCTCAACCATACCGACAGACCAATCAACCTGGGATTCTCTACCACTAATATCAACCAGCACTGGACTTCTGCTTGCACTTTGGCTGACGGGCCGCCAAAACTTTATTGTTGATCGGTTAGTGACACAATGAGCATCATCATGTCTAATCTTCTCTTGACTGATATTTTTCTTTGCCATATGATGCTCCACCCCAAAGTGATCTTCAGTCTCATCCAAATTGGTATCATCAGAATGTTGACTATTCCCCAGTGTAACGGATATAGAGCCAATCATAACTTCCCCGTTCTTAATCTGATCTGGCTGACTTATTCCTTCAATTTGCACACCGATTCTTGACCTCTCTACATTATATTGAGGTTTTGATTTTCTGCTCCACTTCTTGATGCCATTAACTATAGGGACATGCTTCCCATCCCTTTGACTTCCATGGAAACCATTTGATAGGTGATTTCTTTGTGACTTTCCAGGCATGCTCCATCTAGAAACAGCAATATGCATGCAGCTATTTCCTTGATCCGTGAGCCTTTCAAAATTACCGGCATTCATATTAGAGTATTCACCATTAGACTCAGTTTGGAACCCCAGATCCACATATTCAACTGTAGTTGGAGGCAGATAGTCTTCAAAGGACAAGGTACCATGATTTGGGGGTCTATCTGAACCAAGTGTATCAGTATCAGATACAGATTCTTCAACTGTTGCTACAGCCTCCAGCCCATCATCACTGTGCTCCTTAGCATTTAACAGATCCCCTTGTCCTTGTTCCTTAGCTTTCAGCTCTTTATGCCTGAGTTTTTTAAGCCTCTTCCTCTCCAAAATCTCAGCTTGCCTGCAAAGGTTGCCAAAAAATAAGTTTGGGCAAAATTTATAAATTGATGTTGAAGCACATAATTTCAACCATCATTGCATGCCTGCTGTTAACAACTATCATCATGTGCAGAGCTCTAAACCAAAGATGAAACCAACAAAATTATTCATCAGCAAACTAAGTGAACTATAATTATCTTCCTTCTCTCTTAACACCCTTAGCTTCCTCCATAACCTGCCATGCAAGCTAACAGTGAACTGTGACCGTGTTGAAGAAGAAGTAGAAACTTGCAGTAGTGGCAAGCAAGGTAACATGTCAAAATTAGTCATAATGTAAACAAACCTTCTCTGGGCAGCTTCCTCCTCCTCCACCAGCAACTTTTGGCACCTCAAAGCTTCAGCATCCTTGTCAGCAAGCCATGCTTTGACCTTAATCCAAAGATGAAAGGTATTTATCCACACCATGATGGCAAGAAAAGTGCTAATCAGCAACTTCTGTGTGTGCAATAGCAAAAGGCCATATGTGTTGAACAAAAGTTAAAATCAACTGCAAATGATTAGATATCGAAAGTAACTAACCAATTGCTGCTCCACCAGAAAGCTAGTGCAGGCCACTAAATTCTTTGTTTCAAGGCCAATCTTTGCAGCTTCTCCATCAAAGATATACTTTTGCATTGATACTGCAGCTCCACACAAGAATGTTTTTTCACTTGCATCATCAAGGATACCAAACAGTTCCTCAGAATTCAAAGGAAATCTTGAAGGCCCAGATTGGATTATGTCCTGCAAAAGATTGGTTATATTCTTGAATTAGAAAGCAACACTGAAAAAATTTGAATCAGTAAATGAAACAATTAACAGGAAGGGGATGAGTTCCATTACCAAAAGGATAGAACCAGCCCTCAAGCAATATTGTGGAAGAGAACAAAATCCAGGTTTCCGAGTAAGTGTTGTCAAAGAATTCACGATCAAAGAACCTGGAACTTCCTAGTTGGCAATTAAGAAATGAAAGAATTCTTCATAAAGTAATCGTGAGAATTATATATAGAAAAACAAAATTAAAGCATCTTCTAATGATATGAAAGCAACTACTTCAGAAATTGATTTTAGAAAATGAAAAAGATGGGGATTCGTCAACATGTAAGCACAACATCCACACTCCGCTTCACAATAACATTAAACTGATTTCCAAACATATCATCTTTTCTCAGCCACAATGTAATAAAAGAATGGAAGTTCGAGGAAAATCAGTATTTGTAGATCTCATACATAAAAGAGCAAAAGATTCTAAACATTTTACCATAGGCAATGAAAATTTGAAATTTTATACGAAATGAGAATGATCCAAATGGAAATAGACAATCAACTCAGTATCAGTTGCAACAGGTAAGGTACTAATGACCAAAACAAACATAATTTTACCACCATACAATAACATTCTAGGAGCATCAATCTTGAGAAGTTATATAAATACGTTTCAAGAAAAGGAATTCAAGAGCAAAAAGAAATACCTCCAAAATCACGTCATTGAAAGATAAAATTTCCTTTGCATCATTCTCAGAGAGCTGAAAAGACAAAGAACATTTGAGCATCAAGAATGGACAGGTTTAAAGCAAACCTGCTATAATATTTACCTTATCCCAAAATGAAGCCAACAGATGCCTATTTTTAAAAGAATCCTACAAAATGTAAAATATCCCCATTAAACTAAAATACATATAGTAAGAAAAAATTATGCAAAGACAAAATAAAGATTGATGAAGATGAAAATGAAGCTGACATCACATTTCCAATTTCCCAAAAATATTCAAACCTGTTTTGCAAATAGAAAAATGAGCACCAAGCATTAAAGGAAACCTTATCAAGCTTCTTCAACCGATGGTGCACACGCATGTGCCTCCTATAGTTTATGGATGAACAAAATTCTCGAGAACATTTGTCACATTTTTGCATCTGCACCTTCAAAGGAGTGAGCAAAGGCCAACCTGGGACGTCTGCAAGAATATGAGGCAATAAATCAGTGCAAAACACCAATTAAGGTCACATCCAACTGCTACCAGTGATCAATAACTAATATCGATATTTTAACCACAAACAGACAACAAGTATCAGCGACATCAAAGGCAACAAATTCAGGAAATTTATGTGCTATATTTATGAAAAGGCACTTTTTTTTGCAGAGGTTAACACTAACAAGGGGGATAAATTGCTAATCCCGTGAATCTTAGATATTAGTGAACCAAGAACATAAAAACATCACAAATAATTAAACTTTTTCCCATCAAATGGGCAAAATTAAACCTTAAAGTATGTATTAGCAGGCACCTTGTTGATCCAAAGCATTAAGTAACTGAATCCAATGAACAGGGCTATCATTGGCCCTTGAGAAAGAAAGAAAAGGCTCTTTTCCAATTGCTTGTCCAATGATTGTGTCCAGGGTATCATTTCCATCCTCTGGTTTCATGACATTGGTGGTGTTCAAAGCCTTTTGTTTGGCAAGTGGCATTTATTAGCTCGGAACAAAAAAAAATATATCTACTTATGGGAATCCACTGCACAGAATAATAAAGATTTGAATTAAAACCCCAAGATGAAGCATTTATATGAAGATACAACACAACCAAATGTCACAATGGATAAGACAACAAAAGCAATAAAGTCTCTAAATGCTTATATTAACCCTGTATATGACCCCAATTCTAAATATCAAAGCAGAACGAAAAGTTATACTTTTGCTGTAGGAAAAGAATAAGAAGAAAAAGTATCAAATTCTAAATTGTGTTTCTTTCATAAGAAGCCTCACCTAGAAGAATAAAGCATATATAATGTCTCATTCATATCATCCCATTCTACAGAACAACAAAGCCATCCAAATCATATTCAAAGATAAATTCATACGTACTCGTACAAATACATACTACATAAGACTAAACAAAATAAAAGATGAACAATGCAGCTTTATCGAGCAGCTCCAAGCAACTGTAATACCCTCACTTTGAGTGAATGATTATGATATGCAAAACATCCGTACATGTAATCAAAATTATAGTAAGCACGAGAGAAAAGAAAGAATTTTGCATCTAGATCAAACAAAAATAACACAACGCTTTTGGTTCCATTAAAACAAAACACAGCTAACAAAACTAGCAAAAATCCTTAATAAGAACTCAGAGCTCTCGAATTCAATCAAATTAAAATTCGCAAAACAGCCATACACCAATCCACTTCAAAAGCAACCCAAACTCTCTCTAATCAGCAGCAAAACCGCCAACATCATTAACCAGTTAGCAAATTTAGATTAAACGAAAAAGAGAATAATTACAAACAAACGCGTGATCTGCGATCAACATTTGATACCAAGCGTATAGATATACATATAAAGAGAGGCTTATTATATACCTGAGGTATGAGTAGGACTATGGCTTACGTATCAGTGAAGCAGAAGCAAAAAAAGGAAAAGAGATCAGTGTGCAGCGGAGAGGAATCTCCGGCGATCGACAAAGGGGCGGCGGAATTTGAAGAGTGTTTGGAGGGTGAGAAAATCGGCGAGGAAATTGCGAGAAAGTTTTGCCAAACGAAAATATTTAAAACGAAAGTGTGCTTAAGCCGTAAGGAATAAGGAAGCGACTTGTAAAAAGGAAAATAAAAGTAAGCTTTTTTCTGGGGTAAATAAATATTAAAAATTTTGGAAAAGTAGGGGCACGTTGATGTGGCGTGCAAATCGGAGTCCAGATCTCTTGTCTAATATTATGGTATTTTATTGTGTCTAATAAATCTTATTCATCCATTCATGTGAGACCTGCGTGGAGTCTACAAAATAAATGACTGAAATTTCATGAGACAGAATAAGACAGAGTAAAATTTGACAGAGAATCTGTACTCTGCAAACCGAAACGACGTAGTATTAATAAATTTGACTAGGGATCATATTTTATATTCCGGTTATTTTTATCATGTTCTATTAAATCTTATCTACATATTTATGTAAACCTATATAAATATATGAATAATATTTAATAGAACATAATTGGATAAGAGAAACTGAAACGAAGGATTTGATGTAAATAAGAAATAACGAAGCAAACTGTAAAAAGGTAAATAAAAGAAAGTTTTTTTTTGTAAATAAATATTAAAAATTTTAGAAAAGTAGAGGCAATTTGATGTGGCATGCAAATATTAACTCATTATTAAATGTATTTTTAAGAAGACAAATTTATTATTAATTAATTTTTAATTTTAAAGTATTGACTCTTGAAACAATTTAATTTAAACACTTTATTTATAAATTATATATTGAACAAAGAACCATCACTGGAAAAAAGGAAAGATGGCAATGGTAACTACAAGCTCCAATTATGTCTACATATTCGGTACAGTCAGGGATGGTAGATAGGCCCAAACCCGGCCTTAAGCTTTTTTTAAAAAAAATTGGGCCGGGCTGGGCTAGGCTGAGTTACAGTATAGTACAGCTTTTACAGCATATTCTATACTGAGGAGGGTATAAAAAAAAAAGTTAAAGAATACAATATTGTATAGATCCTAAGTATCAGTTAACTGTTTCCACTCTTGTATTGCTTGATGAAGAGTATGATTTGGAATAAGATTGATGTGTTCAAGTTTAAGATTTGTCATAGGGGAAGTGTTGTGGCCACTTTTTAGCCATCCTCTAATAGCATCAGCATCATAAGTATAACCATCTGCAGCTATTTGTGGATCTTCCATAACTTCCTGCAAATTTCTTCCATTAATGATGCTTCAAGCAATTGATACAGTAGAAAACTCTAAAGGTCTCTCTAGCTGAGCCTAACATGAAAGAACAGATGAAGAATTTTGATATGATATGACTGGTGCTACCTATTGGGAAGCCATTGACTAACCGATACACAAACTACTATACTGAACTCTGCGAATTAGTGAAGAGGAATAAGATCAAATTTGAGCGAATTCATTGTTGTTGTTACCTGAAAGATGGGACAGAGAAAATGAGTTGGTGTTCGTCGCAACTCTTTGGATTCCTTGAGTGAGGCTGGACCAGTAGTTGAGGCCTTCAGTGGCTTGAGGACACTCCAGATTTCTGTTTCAAGGTCTGGACGATTCAATTGGTTCTTCTCGCAGCACCTCAACCCCAGCTTAGCTAACTCTTCGGCTTGCTCAAATGGCCAGTCTCCGGCCGAAATGTCTATCATTGATTTTAAGGTCTCTGTTTCTAGTGCCCATTTTACATCTCTCACCACATCAGAAGCTGGTCTGCCAGTCAAAAGTTGCAGAAGTATGATTCCGAATGAGTATACGTCAGACTCTGAAGTGAGTGTCCCGGTTTCGAGATATTCTGGAGCAAGATAAACAGAACGAGAGCAAGGATATGAGTTCTTCATTTCACTTTTCACTCTTCCTTCTCCTTGTTTGATCAGAAGAAACATGCCAAAGTCACTGAGTTTGGAAACAAAATTGGCATCAAGAAGGATCTTGGATGGTTTTAAGTTCCCATGGATAATGCAAGGTTTGTTGGAGTGAAGGAAGATAAGAGCAGAACATATCTCAATACAAATGCGCGCACGAGTCTGCCATGGAATCGGAAGTGTCTTGCCTTTGTTTAGGAGGCAATCTTCAAGACTTCCATTTTTGACATACTCGTATACGAGTGATCTTGACTCCGAGCAAATCCCGATTAAGCTTAACAAGTTTGGATGCCGCACCCTACTCAAAATCTCCACCTGAAAGTTCATGGGCAAACAAGAAGTACCATCAAACTGTTCCTTTCTTTTTCTTTCTGAAATTAACATCTGAAACTGTATTGCCAGGCCTATTTCAATCGACTTAAACAAACACATGCTTGCTTATGCACATATACATACAGGAACCGATAAGCCCTAGGACCTAGGATGCATCAAACCAACTTTAGCTGATTCTTATCTTTTTCTTTTTAAAGTTTAAGAGTTCTTACACTAACCTGAATATGAAAATATTGAGTGTATAAGTAAGAATGACAATCAACAAAAGAGAGAGCAGCCAGCTGGTATTAGTATGCATTGTGCTATACAGAGGAAGATAAAGTTATACCCCATTTTTGAACTCCAACTCGCTTTGAGATCCATAAGCAGGCAACATCTTCATGACAACATGCACATGATGTAGCAGCCCTTCATAGGTACTTCCGTATCTGCCTTCTCCAATTTTCCTAGATGGGTCAAAATCGTGAGTTGCCTCATTGATCTCCATGAAAGAGAAGTCAAGAATTTCTGATCTACCCAACTTAAGAGCTTCTATATCAGCCAAGTTTCTCAGCCTTGTCACTTCCCTTGTCGCAGTTTCGTACTCTATACGTGCTTTGTCTCGTCTTTCCTTGAAGCGGATCAATAGATCCACGGCCGAGATAATCTTCTCCTCCAACTCCTTGACAGTAGAATGAGATTCACCAATTTGCCTCTCAAGTAAAGATTTTTGCTCCTGAACCATTTGGATTTCTTGGAAGAAATCATCACGTTGGTTCTTAATTCTTTCCATTTCTTGCTTATTTCTAGCTATCGCTTCCTCTGCCTCTTTTCTCATTTTCATCTCCTTAATACATAAACCTTCAAATGCTTTGGTCTGTTAAGAGATAAAATGACAGAAAAATTACAAATGGAAACAAAGCTGGTTCAAATTCAATAATGCACGTGTGACACCCTCCCACTCTTTTTTCACATTAATGACGATGAGGCTTGCAGAGTTAGTGCTTCACCAATCAAAATTCATTTGAACAGCATAAGAAATTTCACTTCTCACCCTTTTCGCTTGTTAAATTTGGAAAGGAGATTATTTCCCAGATATTAAACTCAGACAATTTCAACCAAAAAACTAGTAATCTATCTATAAAACTTCATACTTTGTGGAATGATAAACAGTCCTGGTTCATGCAATTTTCATAATCTTGTTTATCTAGCTTATTCTCTCTATTGATGGTCAGACACGACACTTGAAATTGCTCAACTTATAAAGTCAAGCAGAGTATCATAGAACTGGGAGATTGCTGATAGTAATGCAGGACAGGATATGGACACTTGTAATGCAATAATTTTTGGTTAGTCATTATAAGTTATTATTTGGAAGTTCAATATATTCCTAGAATCAGATCTTAGTCGAGTTCAAGAATACCTTTGAATTACTAGAGGAGGGCATAAAACTGGGGATGGAAGACATAAGATAAAGAATAAGTCTTGCCTTGCATTTGGCCTCCATAGCAACATCTTCTTCTTTCCGTCGCCTCACTGTCTCTTGAAATGCTATCTTACCCAAGTCTTTTGCAACCTTGATTGCTTGTTCTAGTCTAACTTGAGACGTTTCTTGCTGCATAACATTGACAATAAAATCCTCATAAGATAGCTTGAACTGAAAATGCTTCAATTCATATTAACTTAGACCTCAGGATATAAAAATTTAAGAACTTCAAAATGTTCATTTTCCGTGGCATTGTAATAGGTATGTTCTTGGAATAGTAAATGCATCCAAGAAAAAGTAGCTCAGTGATTAATTCTTAAATCAAACTGAAAAGAAAAGGGTGTTCATTAATTATGGAATAATCTTGGCGCTAACAAACAAAGTATAGAGGAGCCAACTTCCAACCTCATTGGTCAATAGTGGCATCAATTTCAAAGGGTTGAGGAACTGGTCAGACTGCAATGTGCATTGATAGTTGAAACTTCCTAACAATTCCTCCAGGTCATCAGCATTTTCATCTAAACCTGAACAATTTTGACACAAAGTCATTCCTCTCAAACTCCTTTTTGAAAAATATACTTTGGCATACCTCACCGGCTCATGCTAGATCAAAGTCCACATAACTTGAGATTTGAAGTTAACACCATTCTAGTTGGTGCGCTTACCTATATATCGACAGATTTGTGTAGCAGATTCTGATCTCAAGAGCTCAGATTGTTCAGTTTCTAGATCGAGATTCACGGGCACCAAGGGAAGGGCAATCTCCGCTTCAGATCCATCATTGCTACCTCCCCTGTTTTCATGTATTCGTTAACAAGCAGTAACAATTGTGTAGTATATTCATGAAATAACCAGAAGTGACAAATTTGATCCGGGAGGAAGATGCAACAATCTGCATACCAATCTCTTGGAACTTTTAAATTTACATCAGATGCATGGATTGATAAGAACCTCCTAAGTATTGGTCATTTAACAATTGAAATATAGAGTAAGAAACCAACAATCAGGTATCCAACATTCCTTAACAGACTACTAGATCAACAAACTGCAATTGGCTATTTTGTGAAGCTAAGATTACCGATCATGAACCACACAAGAAGGGTTAAGCCCCATCATTCCCTTCTACAGCAATGTGCATATAAAAGTACAGAAAGGAACCTTGTATAGATTAGACATTCCTTGCAGACAAACCAGATGTGACAGGCTGGGTGTGCATTTTCGCATACATAAGTAGCTTTCTTGGACTTTAGCTCTGTCAACATTCTGCAACACCAATTAGGTCATTTTAAATGGATACTTACATATGGATATGTTAAGGTTATGATCACCTATAATAAATGAAACAGCATCTGGAAGAGCACGAGCACGAGCACGAGTATGAGTACGATCAGCCCTAATAGAGGCTAAAATTAGGACGTCAATGAACATTAAGGAAATGCATCGAAATAGTTCGTTACTTTGAATAATATTTGTCTGCTGCTGCGCCCATTACAAGCCATCTAATGTTGTTCTGAGCAATAATCTCAACAATACCCTTCTCAATATTGTCCATCTCAATCCATACTCCACCTGCTTCCACCTAAGGAAGTAAGCCAAGTGTAATTATAGTTAATCTAACTACAATTAGTTGTTTCTTGCTTAGATTTCCTAGAAGCTGTAAATACATGTACTACTTTAGTCTATGCATATCCATATGGGTGTCTGAGTTTGTAAAGAGAACCGAATGAAAGACGTAATACAACTACAGACCAAATAACAAGAGACAATACCCCTTCGTGTGCAAGCATGTCACAGTACTGGTCTAGAACATCATGCAGCTTTCTTCTCCCAAGTTCTTGGAATGCCTCATTTGTATCATCTCTCGATTGATTAAAACCAGGCTTTGCATCGGCTACATGTATTGAATCAAATCAAGATTGTTTCATAATACAAATCCAGACATTACTTAAAAAAATAAACGAAAACAACGTTGGATTGTTTACAGCTAGTGCATCCCAGAAACAAAATAGAACAAAAAGCTCTGGTGAATCCTATAAAACTATAAACTTTATAATAGTCTAAATAGCTCAATTTCTCTATTCCAATTCCTCTAGCGCTTAGAGGATTGATGCACATTCACAACATGAAAGCAGATTAAACAAAGTTCAGAAGAATTAAACAGAAATAGCAAAAACGAAGAAAAAAAACCCACTTAAAGCAACAAAAGTATCAGGTTGGTGAACATGGAGCAGGCAAATCCTCTTCCCAGAGAAGCTCCGAACCGCCCAAAACAACGTCGTTTTGCTCTTCTCCACATTCTTCCCCACCGCAACAAAGATTGTCTCATCCGAATCATACGCCCCCTCCATCTCAATCTCATCAAACCCCTCCATCACCCCACGAACAAACATCAATCTTTAAACACTCAACTCAGCGAATCAGCGAGTGAGTGGACCGAGTTACAGATATCAGATACTTAATGCAGAGACCCTTTATCTTCCTTCTCAAGGATTTGGACCTTAGGTGGCCTACTTAGAGAAATTAGTGAGTGAACTTTTCCATGGAAGTCGTTGTCAAAAGTTGTTTTTTTACGTTAACAATATACTCAAAAAGACGAGGCTTACTTGGCTTGTGTGGAAGACTCCAGCTTTTGCAAAATGATGCTTTTTCTGTTTCTTTTCTGTAACCTTAGGCCTTTTGTTCTGTTTCCAATTCATTAAAAAAAAAAAAAAAGACAAGGCTTAGCAAGGGGAAGATCTACGCGACATTAGTAAAGTT
The DNA here is from genome assembly GCA_026546855.1 of Erythroxylum incrassatum. Taxonomy (NCBI): domain Eukaryota; kingdom Viridiplantae; phylum Streptophyta; class Magnoliopsida; order Malpighiales; family Erythroxylaceae; genus Erythroxylum; species Erythroxylum incrassatum. Next base: position 25,290,503 of record JANVCL010000007.1, on the reverse strand, counting down.
GTTTAGATTTGGAACTTGTCTTGTAAGAATCTTCTCTAAAAATTATAGAAAGGGAAATTAGGAAATGGGCACACAATTTCCATGAAAATTACACCTTATCTTTGTTGTTGATTTTAGACTTGGCTACTCGAGACCTGATTGGGTTTGGAGTTTCAATTCTAACTTTGATCAAGTTTGAGTCGAGGTTAGTTACTCTTTGAATAGACTTTTAGGAAATTAATAAGTAATTTTGTTTATTGTAAATTTTTATAAAAAAAATAGGTGTTTAATTATAAAATAAAAAGGCATTTCATTAATAGATATAATTTTTTTGGGAGTAAAAGTATAACTTTTTAAGATATTCAAATTTAGAGCTTTTAAAAAAACCTTTCAAATGATTTTTTTAGATAAATTTTTCAGATCAATTAATAAGTCTTTTTTTAGTCCCTTTTATTTTCATATTTTACACATTTTTTATAATATCTCAAACTCATCTTTACGTTTATTTTGTAAATTTATCTTCTCTGTTACAATAAAATGTATAATTTATTATGTATTTATTAATGTAGTTATTTTCTATCTTTTGTGTGTTAATTTTCTTTATTCTTAAAGTTTAAAGTTATATTTATTAGAAATTAATCTTGTTTTATGTTAAAATGTAACAAAATGTTAAATAAAAAGAATTGTAACAAATTTAGGATAAAAAAAGCTGAGGTGGACGTTGGCCTTAATTAGATGTATACTCGTGCAATAATTAGAAACTTAAAACGCAAGACAACCCAATTCTAAAACGACAACCATTTATGTGTGACGCAGGAAGTTAACGGCTTGCAATAAAACGGGCATTAAAATACAAGCCATAACGTGGCACATGAGAGGCAAAAGAATATAAAAACATTCGGCTAAAATGTTGACGCTGTGGAGGCTTGGTTGGAGCTTTTTAATTGGCAAAATCAAGAAGAGTGGAGATGGCGTTAAATAAGAAGGGAGGCTGCGTTTAAATAAAAGAAGGAAGCAGTGTGAGGTGGGTTAGAAAACAAAAAGAGGGCTTGCGTGGAATAAGAGGAGTAGTTCTTAATTGGTACAAAAATCAGGCACAATACATTAGAATAGGAGAGAGGGCTGCGTTAGATAACAGTGGAGAAGAGCGGCGGAACCAGTGGTATGTGGTTTTGAAAGAAGAACCAACATAAAATTAAAGGACAAAGACGCAACAGTGATGAGAAGCAAATAAGAAGAAGACTTCTATTCCGTTCTTGCCGTATCATGGGCACTTGGATCGGAATCCGTGTGATGGTTCCAGAGTGGTTTTTAATATTATTTGCATCCATCTTTGGCCTTGTGTAAGAAAGTTTTTCGTTGGAACCTGATCTTGAGACCGGATCTTAATCGGAAAGCAAAAAACGGAAAACGAATACGAATAACGAAGCGAAACGAATACGGAAACAAAACGAAAATGGATCAAATCGAAAGCGAATCGAATACGAACAATCTAATAAATTAAAACATAAAGCGGTGACAAATCAGAGCGGATCCGATCAAACGTAAACAAATCGGATTCCGACATCTGAAAACGTATATCTTAGCAAACGAAATTAATGAGTCGCGTTGGAAACCTTAAGACTAAACGAATCCGAAAACAGGACGAAATTTTTTTTTCCATTGATTCATCTTTAATCAATACCATTCCAATTTCTCATTTGGAATTTATCAATTCCATAAACTCCATAACTTGATTTCTCTTACTCATGCATAACTTAATCTCATATTTAAA
>JANVCL010000007.1:25269171-25288650 GCA_026546855.1 Erythroxylum incrassatum | reverse complement strand
ATATTATTAATTAATTAATTAAAATATAATCATTCATTAATTAAAATATTGTAATTAATTAATTACATTATAATTAATTAAAATATAATTAATTAATGAGTTACAATATAATTAATTAAGATATAATTCATTCATTAATTTAGATAATGTAATGAAATAATTAAACCATTTTAATTAATTAATTAAATATAATTAAATTTTATTTCTTACTTTTTTTACAAACCAACTAATAATAATCATTCATTTTTCTTCGCAAACTATCATAATTATAATGATAATATATATTTTCATTTTTTACTATATTTATTTCATTCTTATTACCATTTTTTTCGTACGAACTAACTTACTCCTATAATTTTCTGCTAGCTCTCTGTCGCTCGCTCTTTTTGTCTCTTCCTAGAACCTATTTTCAAAATTTTATTTAAATTTACATGCCAATTTATAATAGACGTAAGCCCCTTTTCTGTTAATAGTTAATATTTATTTTACTGTTTTATAATTTTTTGGGAAGATATCATACATGTCCTCGACATAAATTAGTTACGAGAGAATAAATGTAAATAATATTTACAAAAATTGAAAATAATCAAATCAAAAGAATTCTTACATATTTAATATCGCTTATCTTATTACGTGAATATCAAATATTTTTTCCGTAAATTTCAGCCTATAATTAAAATCTTCCTTTTCTCTATGTTCGATTTGTGGAATGTAACTAAAAACCGTATTGAAATAACTGAAAATATGCTTACGCTTCTCTCGGCGAAACGACTTGACCTCCCCCTTTCTTCTTCGAGAAAATTCCTCCTATCAGAGGAATTAATGGTTTCTTCTTCTTCTTCCTAAGAGAAGGGTGTCTCTCGAGCGTTTCAACTCCTGATGGAACCCTGGCTTGAGCTACTAGAGCGGGAGGGTTAGCAAAAGTTACGTATCTCTTCTTCTGAAACTCAACTCCTTCTATCTTCGTCGGCGCTTTCACGGTAATCTTCGCCTCTTCTTCTGTCTCTGTGCGCACTTGCTTTTCGGTTTTGCGTTCCTTCAGTAGCCGGAGCTCTCGCTTTGTTCTCTCGAGTTCTTCCTTCAGAGAAGAAATGCAACCTGCCATCGCCATACTTTCTTCCTTTGCCTTTTCAAGGACTTGTTTTGTCTCTTCGAGTTCTGCTGTAACGATCCCAAGCTCGGAACCAACCCGCCCATTTTCAGTTCCTTCTAGGCGCATCTAGAAAACAGAGTAAAGAACGTCGAGTTACTTGGAGTTTTACTAAAATTTTTAAAATTAGATAATTTATTTAAATATTATTTTTATTGATATGTTATTATTATAATTAACAAAACAAGTGAAAATTCATATTTAACATAATTTTTATATCTTTTGTTGCAAAATATCAATAAATATGTATTTAAATTGCAATTATTTTTATAATAAAAATATACAATAAAATAGATGATATATAGTTATTAAAATTATCAATTCTCGTGTGATTGGTTAATTATTTTATTTTTAATATTTTAAAAGTAATTCAAAATTTAAAAATGTTAAACACTAAACTTAAAAGATTTTTTTATTTTATAATTCGTTATCTCTCTTTATTACTAACTATAAATAACAAAATAATTAATAAATTTAAAAATTTTAATTAAATTAAAGGATTAAAATAATTTAAGTATCGTATATGAACATGTTGTACGTTATAGATTCTTGCTTACAAGCGAAACTAACCGCCCCGTAGACGTAAAAAGGAGAAATTTGCGTCGCAAGTAAGCATATGTATCAGTGAAAGAACAAAAGGGTTAGTACTGACTACTGGCAAAGAACAGAACAGAAATCGAACAATCATGTGTACTTCTGATCAGCACCCAAACACAGAACATAATCCTCCATAATCACAAACTACAGCAAGAATTCTGTTGAGATGCGAGATTTAAGAAAGATTAAAACCTTAAAAAGTTACCTCTTTGAGCTTATTGGCATACAGCTCTCCCGCCAAAACCGTCTCGCCGAACAACGTAACAGCTTCTTTAACAGAACGAAATGGAGGTCTTGTATCGATCTCTGATCTTTTAATGATTGTCACCCCTTCTTCGCTTTCCATGGTGGAGAAACAGAGCCTGAAGACAAGGATGGTCTTTTAAACTGGATTTGATAGACAGGGGCTAGCTGGGACCTAAGGGAGCATAAGAAATATCTTGGGTCAGGAAGCTTCGTTACTTCGCGTCCACTTCACTTGAATTCCGTACATTTCCAACATTTGAATTGAATGTGAAGCTGAGGGGTTGGTGTGTCTAATGTCTATTGAGTGAGAAAGGCCCAATGTTTCGGATAATGAAAGGGATTGATCAACTGAAACCATCGTATCCAAAGGCCCTTAATTTCTAATATATATTTTAAAATTTATTATTTAAAATGAATTATTATTGATAAATATAATATAATTAACATTTATAAATTTAATGTATTTTTATTTTTGATATACCATCTTTTAGATAATTAGAGTGATAAAAACTTTTGATTAATAGGTATATAATAAACGTATTTATTAGATTTTGGTTACCTTTAAACTTATGCTTCGTATTTAATATAAGAAATATATAACTTTAATATATAATTATTTTATATATTGATGAAATAGTTTAAATACTTTTAAATGCCTGTTTTGACGAGTTTTTGGGAGGTCAATAAACACTTATTTTCATCATAAAAGCTTTTTTTAAATGAGTGTTTAACTGTAAAATAAAAAAACACTTCTTTAATAGATATGACTTTTTTGACAACCAAAATATAACTTTTTAAGAAGCTCAAATTTGGAGCTTCTCAAATAGCTTTTTCGGGTAAATTTTTCAGATCAATTAATAAGCTTATTTTTTTAGTTTCTTTTGCCCCTATGTTTTACACGTAATTCACACAATACCTACAAACTCATCTTCATATATATCTTGCAAACTTATTTTCTATGTTACAATAAAATGCATAATTTATTATGTATTTAACTATTTACTTAACTTGAATATTTATTTTAATATTTATATAATATTATTTGGCTTGTTTATATGTCTCAATACTTATTTTTTATATTAGTTTTACTTATGTTATAATTCATATAAAAGATTTGGTTAGATATATTTTCATTTATATTTTATATAGTTTTAAATTATATAATAATTAATATATTGTGCTTTGCATATTGTTTAATATACTTTAAACAATATTTATATGCATAAATAATTTTTATTACAAAATAAAATATAATTAAAAATAAAATTACTTTTTATTTTTATATTGTCAAATAGCGGTACGAATCTATTTCAAAAAAGCTCTTTTTAAATGACAGTCAAATAATTGACTGGCTTTTTAAAAAAGTTATTCTCAGAAAAGATCTACAGAAAAAGTTCTACTAACAAAAACTCTACTAATATAAGCTCAATCAAACAGAGGTTAAGTCAAGTTTAAAGTTTTAAGTCTGAATTTGATCAAGCTTGAATATGATTAAAGGCTTAATTAGGTTTGATTTAATATATATATATATATATATAATTAATATTATTTTACTAAAAATAACATAATTTTAATTATAAATTTAAATTTAAAATAGACTAGATAGTCCCAATTTCAATTCAATTTGAAATTAAGGAAAAAAAAACCTCCCATGCAGCTCAAAACTCAGTTAAAATTTAAATTAATTTATTTTAATTTTAATTTTAATTTTTGATAGAAATATATTAATTAAAATTATTTTAAGAAATGTCTTTAATCAATTTTCGTGAAAAGCATGGCTTTGCCTTCCCTTTGTAATTGAATTTTACTCATTGGTGTCTTAAATTTTGGGTTTCATTAGCTCCATCTCCCTTTTCAAAACGATGCGTTTTAGCCTTTTAGGCAGAAGACAAATGTATGGCGGCCATCTTCTAATTTCTTCTCTTCTTGCTGGCTTTCAGATTTCATCGGGAAACAAACAGAGGTAAATCGATGGAGGAGAAAGGCCAGAGCTCCGAGGGCGTGAAGAAAGTGATGTCACCGTGCGATGTGGAGGCTTTAAAGAAATGCTTGGAGGAGAACAAAGGAGACTACGTGAAATGCCAATCTCAGATCGAAGCTTTCAAGTTGTCTTGTTCCATCAAGAGACCAACTTCCACGAAGCTGTAGGATGCTCGCGCCCTTAAATTCCCACCAAGAAAGCACTTCAAAGGATTTACCTTTTTGTTTTCACAAAAATTTTAGTGTGAAATTGTTCCATTGATATTTGAAGTCTTATGTTTGATTCATCAAAAACTTCGCCGATCCCGAATTGGCCGCATTAGTTCATTACATCGAAGTTTACAGTACATTATTAGATTGGCTGCCGGAGGCAGCGACCGCAGAGCCGGTGGTGGGTTGGTAGCCTGCTGGGTTGTGTCCTGTTACAAGTACCGGAACTTTCCTTGCTTGTTAACCCAATTAGGCCTAATTATTAATTATAACTTGTTTTCTTTCCCCAAATTTGAATTATTACATTAAATCCAATTTGATTCCAGTTAAATTCGAGCATAAAATTCTCTTATCACTCTGTTTCGACGTACCATTCCAGCAATTCTCGTATCATTCCAGCTCGACATTCCGTTTCGATTTTCTTACATTGGAACTAACTCAAACATGGGATTAAGAAAAAGGGCAAAAACTTTCTCAAGGTGATAAAGAAGCATTATACAAACAAATAAATGAGGAACAATGTAAATCATCAATTATCTGTGTGACTCCTTCAGCTTCATGTGACCTGATTCATCCTTGTCGAAAAGGTGTTCGATCAATTCGTCCCAGTTCTCTTTAGTCTGACTCTGCTGTGAAGAAGAATCAAGAAAAGATCCTGCACTTGATCTATGTGAGTTACCCCTATCTTCCTGCTGAACAAATGTTCCATACTGAGAAGGTGTACAAGCATGTGGCACAGATAATGTTACAGCTCTCTGCAGTGCAGCTTGGTACTCCTGTGTATGTTCCCGAGCCAATGTCTCTTGCCGCTCCATCTTTTGTTTCACCGGGATCTCCGCGATCGAATCTTTCTCCAGCATTAACTGGTTTTAGGAGAAGGGGATGCGGAAGTTAAGACTATATCTTAAGCAACTAATGTTTCCGGATGTAATTTCAAACAAGCAAAGATCAGTACAATCATTAACAGAACGAAGACTTACATCCAGCGCCTTCTGTGCTTCTCTTTCTATCCAAAGAATAGCATGATCGGAAGTAGCATTACATGAAAGAACTATGTGCTCAAACCGGCCGTCCACCGGTACTGCTGTCTTCACAACTGGGGGGAATCTTCCACATCTGCAAACATATCAAAGATACATGGCACATTGGTTCATTCCGAATCGATTTCTAATCCTCCCAAAAATTGGCAAAAACATCAAGCTAGACTGGAACTTGGAAATCCAAATGCAGCAGCCTAAGTTGGAAATAACTATACAGATGCACTCTTTCTATAGTCAATCATAATATTCTAGCATTCAGAACAAGGAAGCAAGCAGACACGAAGTAGTGTGGAATTGCATTCATCCAAATCACATTGTTTACAGCAAATCTGCAAAAGTAAACTCGATGTGCTTCACAATACCTAAATGGCTTTCTTTCAACAATGTGATAGAGACGCCCAGGTGCATACAATCTCCTTGGATCTTTGATCATCCTTTCCCCTGGTATACACGTGTCTCTCATGCACCGTAGACATAGTAGGCATGGCAAACTGTTGAAGATCGACAAAACAGGTATGACTAATATACTAAACAAATGTAGAAACAATATCACTAAAATTGAATTGATAAAATCACTTCCCAACTTCCCATAACACACGTAATAGAATTTAATGATATTTATCATTTTAAAGAACAAGGTAAATGGAAAAGGTGCAGTGTACCAGAAAAGAGATTTGAAGATATCTTCCAAAGGTGTGGCTGTCCGCGGTAAGAAATCATCCTGTTGCAGTGAAATAACCACATGTAAGCTTTCCAAAAGATTATTGAATAAACTTCAGCAGTTGGTAGGTATCAAACCATGCAAATGAAGAGACTGCATATGCAGCCCAACTGATTGCCAATGAGGGCAACTCACATTTAATGGTCCATGAAAACACCTACAATTATCCTAATAATAAGCTTCACAAAACTAACCTTTCTGTAAGTTGCATACATTAAAACGTACTCATTTGAATCTATCCGAGTTCTCGACTTACGATAAAAATAGGGATCCGTGATAAACATTCACTTCACAAAATGCCAAATTTATTAGGATGGCTCTACAAAGTACAAAAGACTTGAGGACTTGCCTGAAGCACAACAGAATTGATGACATCCGCATATCTGACTGCCAAATTGAGTGACATACATCTTGCAGGTGCAATGGCATAGCACCTCACCCTCCTCCTCTCAATGTTGCTCAACTTATCTCGATTTAGCACCACGACTAAGGTCATCAATGCTGCAACACCTGATCCGAGGGAATGCCCAGCAAAAGTCAGAGTATAATTTGGATACTTTTCAACCAGTTCCTTCAAAACCTCACTCTCTGCATCCAACACCCATCCAGCAGCTTTTAAAAGTCCATTGTGGACATAGCCCCCATCAATTTTTTTTTCCCCTAGCTTGTTATCCAAAAGCACCACATAGTCACTCCCTTTTTCCAAATTAAGTCCCCTTATAGCAAGAACTATATCAGTATGATCATGATCAATATACAACAAATATGGAGGTGCACACCCTTGAGTATCTTCGTAAGTCTTTTTCATAACCAACCAATCAGGATTGATTCCGTATCCTCCAGGTGGTTCCCAAAGGGGATGCCGAAGATCATCTTCATAAACAGCTAGAATATAGCGGCACAATCTAGGGACAGGCTCAAAATCTTCAGCAGTTGCAATGCCCCAAGTCTCACTGTCATGGCCTGCAGTATGCAGACACCGTTTCCATGCCCAACGGGCACAAGCTAGACAATAGACACACTCTAGGACAGGTAAGCCACATAGGATTGACATAGATTTCCCAGAACAAGTTCTTTTCCCTTGTGTCAATATACAGCTATGTAAATCAGGGATAAGAATTCAAAAGGGCTCTGAAAGAGGCAAAAAATGAACCACGGAAAAAGTATAAGCACAACCAAGACACGAGATTGAGATTTCCGATTACTACAGATAGGATCAAACGAGAGGCAAAAGAGTATAAACTGACCCAATGATTAAAAAAAGGAAAAAGTCAATGTCTTCAATAGCATTTAGCTATTTGATCAAATATATGCTAGGCAAAAAGTAGTGATAAGATAAATGAATCAAAGAAATGGAGTCTATTTCCAATAGACAATGACGTGGGCTTCGAATTCACTAAATAAGAACATAGTCGAAGTTAACAATACAACATAAAAAATAACACCACGATTTCGACGAGATTAATGATCAATATAAGGGAGGCAAGAAGACACGACTAACCACAGCTTTGAGATTTCAAACTCTGAAGCAATCAATGCACCCCAAAGATTGAAACTTGGAGCAAAACACTGATCTGGATCTCCGAGACTGAGCCTAAAGAGATTTTTCAGCAGTAGATGACCATGCTTTAACTAAACCGAACAGAACAACAGAAACAAGAGAACAACGGAGACCCATCTCCGGAATTTGCTAGTACTGCCGATAAACAAATGATTCAGAAGATGAACACTCGTCGAATGCAGAGATTTCTATGTATACTAACATCTCTGTTGGAGAGACAGCGGTGAATACTGGTTGTTGGGGCCAGTTGCTTGTACGTGTAAAATTTCCTGACCGAGACCATAAAAGACGCACGCAGAGACTCAGGCTGGGAAGGCTCACCTGCAAGTCAAAAGGGACACTTGTTGATCTCGAAGTGACCCTTTTCAAAACTGTGGCATGTCGGTCTTTGGGTTCCATAGATAAAGATTCTAGAGTTGAACATGCACTGTCTTTACTATTTAGCTCTATTTGTTTTCTTTCGTAAAAGATATTAAGTTTGTATGGGTGATTTATTCTAAATTATGCATTTATAAGTTATCTTTAACAATGATTGATGCATTTTTAATTCAATTATATTAAATTTTAATATTATAAAATGAAAGTAAGGATAAAAGATCTTAGGAAAAAAACTTAATGATTTAATTTTTTTAATTTTTTTTAATTTTCTTATCTTAGATTTCGGTTAAAATTAATAACGAAACACACGAAGTATAAACATCAGACATAAACTAATCAAATATCACAGATATAATAATTCAACTCAACTTTTAAATCTAGCCTGAATTAATTAAATTTAATTTAAATTAATAATTTAAGATAATTATAATAAATTATTATATTATATTAAGTTATGTATGATTAATTCGAGCTTAAGAGTTTCGTTTATGTTAAATTTTTTATATGATTGGACCTAAGTAAACTGAGCACATATAAGCCTAAATAAAGTTTCATCTCAAAATCAATTGGTATTAGGAGGAGTAACTTATTAGGCTTATATGCATGCTCAAGGCCATATATTCTTTTAATATGGGACAAAGTTTCACTTATATTTCAACACGCTCCCCTCACATGTGGGCTAATTTATGGCCTAACACGTGCCACAGTTTATCGTGACGAGGTGGTGACGAGTAACTTAAGAGCAACCTGCTTTGATACTATGTTAAATTTTTTATATGATTGGACCTAAATAAACTGAGCACATATAAGCCTAAATAAGGTTTCATCCCAAAACCAATTGGTATTAGGAGGAGTAACTTATTATGCTTATATACATGCTCAAGGCTATATATTCTTTCAATGTGGGACAAAATCTCACTTATATTTCAACAATTTAACCATCATATAAGCATGATTTGATTAATTCATATTTAATATTTATATTATATCTATTTTGATTTTAATAATGTAAAATTTTAAATATTATATTTTTTATTTTAAGGGTTTATATATTTTACGTGTTAAACTAACTTAACAAAGTTCTATATAAAATTTTCTATATTTTTATTTTTATCAAGATCAAAATATAATAAATAATAAAATATTCAATAAAAATATGATGAGAGATTGAAATAAATAAGATGATTTATAAATTTATGTAATTTTAAATATATTATTTAATATTTAAGGTTTTGGAATTTGGACAACTCTAAGAAAGATTGACATTTACTCGGCCTCTGTACGAAAGCGATAAAGGCTGACCCTTTTCACGTTTCCGTTGCTGAAGGCATAAATTACAAAGCCCCCTACTTTAATGGAACCTTCACATTATATGATTAGTAGTACAAACTCTATTTAACTAACAACCGATTGCATTACTACTTATATGATTCAATCTAACAGTTAATTGACTAACAGATTATATCAGTTAAATTTGATTAACGGATAATTTAGTTATTTATTTAAAAATATTTAATAAAATTAGTTCTTTAGTATTAACTATTTATGTGTAAAATGACTTATGCAGGCATGACTTAAAAAAAGAATTATAAAAACACAAGTATTATATTTTAATATTTATTTGAATATTACTACTTTCTTTCTCCATATTAACCAAGTTGAGTTTATTTTTTTCTCCATATTTTTTACTACTAGTAGTTGGTGAAAGGAAAACAATAATAAAAGATGACAATAATACATATTGGTTGTTAAGATGGAAACCAAAAATATAAAACAAAATTGGACGGTGATCATTAATAAACATAAAATACAAAACATTTTAAATTTAGTTTTATTCTAAATTGATGGTTAAATCTTATTTTGATTTAAAATAAAATTTAATTCAAGCTTAAGAATATTATTTTAATCAAAAATTATTATTTAGTCACGGGTTGATAAAAATAATATTATTTTATTAAATAAATAGTTCAAAATTTAATTATATTCAAAACTTTAAACTATTTATAAGTTAAAAGAATTGTCATATTAAATAATAGTGATTTTACTGTAAAAGGGCTCCATTCATTACTACTTTTCAATAAGATATTGCAAAAATAAAAATGACAATATTTAATTAAATTTAATCAATCATTTTAAAGAGAATTTAACAATAATATATTATTTAAAATTAGATAATGGAATGGGTGTCATTTCCTTCAAAAAGACTTTGTACTGGGCTAGGTAGGCCCATTTAGTTTAGTAAATCTAATTGTATAATTAACATTTATTTATACTATTTTTCAATAGTTAGAAAGTTAAATCATTTCAACCGATTTAATAATAAAATTTTGAATTGATTAATTGTTAATTTTAATTTTTAATTGTTCGGGTTAATTTACTTAATAATCTTTGTTATTAAAAATTGATTGATTTATTAATCAGTCAAAATTTGAAAATTAATTAATCTTTATAAATTAAGATATATCAATTAATTAGTCAATTTTAATAAATTAATTATCATTTTAAAATTAAAATACATCAATTAATCATTCAATTTTAATAAATTAATTGATTTTTAAAAATTAAAATAAAATAATTATTTTGTATCTAACAATCTCCTTTTTTAATTAAACTTTAAATTTAAATTGTTAAACACAATCTTTTTAAATTATTTTATTTTGTCCAATTTTATAGCAAGTTAATACCTGTTAATTTTTTTTAATTTTTAGTCTTTTATCTTACCTATATAACTTTTGATTTGATTTTTAAACCATTTTATTTATTTATACAATATTTAAATTAAAGATTGCAATATACACATGTTAGTATGTAATATTTACCATATTTAGTAAAAAAAATAATTGGTAAAAATATTAAAGTGATTATAATAATTTAAATATAATAAGTGAGGAGTATTTCTTTCCAACAGTAGTGTATAAAAGGAGCAACAACTCGCAAAACCCTAATTCTTCATTCGCCCGCCTCGCTTGTTCACTGCTTCGACAATCGGGAGGTACGTTCTCTCTAACAATCTCAAAACATTATTAGGTTTTCTGGTTGATTACTAAGAAGATGATTTGGAAAAATCTATACTTTCTGTTGCTAGCTTCTTTCCGTTTTCACATAATCGAAAATTGGTCCCAAGATAGTGCTTGTAGCATTAGTAGGTTAATGTGAGCGAGAGTTTATGCTATGAAATGATCTCTATAAGTATTTAATCGCTTGGTAGTGGTTGTATCGGAGAAGTTTATACCGAAATTAGTAGTATGAGCTGCTTGCATTTCCTGTTTGTGTGCTTTGTTCTTCCGTAAAATTTGATACCATGATCTGATTTATGGAATATTATTTGAGAACCCATTAATTTTTTAGGGTTTCGATTGAGGTTTTGCAAGTATTTGGGTAGTTAATGCATTGAATGTTAAGAAAATCTAATCTTTATCCATTATGTGTTTGTTTGATTTCATGCTTTAGGTTTATACGCTGAACATTTGAATCTTATTGGTGTAGGCAATGGCGCCGAAACAGCCTAATAGCGGTCTTTTTGTGGGGCTAAACAAGGGTCACATTGTGACCAAGAGAGAATTGCCACCAAGGCCGTCTGATCGCAAGGGAGTAAGTCAATCAAACTCCCATTTCTCATATTATGATTGTGTCATTTGATCTAATGATTGTAATGTTTAAATACATAGATGATATGAAGAACTAATAGAATTATTTGGATATTCTGTATGAGAAGTTCGAAGAAGCTATCATCTCTTCTTTTGACTAATTATTCTGGATTGCAGTTTTGTTGTCCCTTCCTCTTGTGTCAAGATTTTGGTGTGTTCACTAATTTGGTTTATCTTCTCCATTTGTTTTGCAGAAAACCAGCAAAAGAGTGCACTTTGTGAGGTCCTTGATCCGGGAAGTTGCTGGTTTTGCTCCATATGAGAAGAGGATTACTGAGCTTTTGAAAGTTGGTAAGGATAAGCGTGCTTTGAAGGTAGCTAAAAGAAAGCTGGGCACACACAAGAGGGCAAAGAAGAAGAGAGAGGAGATGTCCAGTGTTCTTAGAAAGATGAGGTAAACTTCTAAGATATCATACTGCCCTAGATTTATCATCTTGTTTCATTTTATTTCGAACATACATGAACTCCAAGCATCTTTTACTGCATTAAAAATGGTTAGGAGTTATCAAACAAATTTCTTACTTTGCTGTCATAACGTTCTTTGCAGAGCTGGTGGAGGAGCTGAGAAAAAGAAGTGAAGTACCTTTTCTCAAATCTGAGGTCTAATGAGTTAAATCTTCATTTTGCAGTTAGAAACTAGTTGTTGTCAGAGTTGGTTGTTTTCTCTTTTTGAAAGACTAAATCTTTCTTATCTGAACTTCATTTTGTATTAATTGGAATCAGATGATGCTTTTTTAAGTTCCCCCAAACCTTATGCTGAGATAGTATATGCATCTTGTCCCCAAAAAAACGCTGAATGCGGCAAAATTATATATTTGCTTTCGGCCTGATTTGTGTAAATGTAGCAAGTCAATGCTGCGCCATTCAATACTAATTAGGGATGGGCAAAAGCCCAAAGGTAAATATTCAGTCTGCTAGGGTTCGGCTTGGGTTGGGTCGGTTGAGTATTTTGAGTTTGGGCTCATGCTTGAAAAAATTTTCGGGTTCAAGTTTGGGCTTTATGGGATCTGAACGTAATTTGCTCTTATTTATTGCTAATTCTAATTACAATGTTTATAATTAGTCGTGATTCTTATAAAACGACTCAATAAAAGATTAATTATTTTTTATTTTAAAAATTGAATAAATTAGTTTGGTATAATTGTAAAATTTTTTAATCAATTAATTTTTAATTTAATATATTCTAATAATTATTATTGTTAAAAGATACTAGATTATTAATAAGTTAGTAATTTTGTAAATTAATTGATTTTTATAAATTAAAATTAATTAAATAATTTTTATTTAATAATTTTTAAAGTAAAATTTAAATTCTTTGAACAATCTTTTAATGAAAATTTAAATTCTTTAAAATTTATTTAATATTTAATCGTTATTGAACTTTAAATATTTTATCTTAATAGTTTAATTTTTAAAAATGCTAATTATTCACTACATGACCTAACTCAAAATTTTAAATAAATATTATTAATGTTTATTTAGAATTTTTATTTAATTAGCAATTTCTTTTTTAATTAATCTTTTTTTAATGATTTGAGATAATTTTTTAATCATATTTTAAATCCTTCAATTTAATTCAATTTTTAATCGATTTTATAATGGTCTAATATTGATTAAAATTTTTAAACTTTAAATTTATTTTCTTAAGAGTTTAACTTTGATTTCTAAAATATTAGTTATTTGTTATTTGACTCTGGGTAGTTAAAAAAAAGAGTTATATAGATATGGTCTTTTATTGGACATAGAATTGGTCTATGTAACTAAAGCTTGAGGATGAGTTAGATCTTTGGCATTCATTAGTACTAAATCATCCAACTTTACTAATTTCATCCAATTTTAACACCAATGTTCAAGTTCAAAATATTTACAGCTAAGCAACTCCTTAACATTAAATTTAAATATTGTCAAACAATTTAAATTATAATTTCATCAGTTTTGTTTTAATGAAGTCGCAAGACTAAGTTAGGGATGATAATGGATCAAGCTGGGTTTAAAGCCAATCCTTGCTGTGAGACTCAAGCTCAAGCTCAAATTTTCTAAAAAAAAACTAAAAGTATAAAACAACTTTATTTTGTTTAATGATTGGACCGACTTTTCATAAAAAAACTCAGGCTTAATCTATTTACTTCAGACTGGGTCAAGCCAGGTTAGGGCTCAATTTACATCTAGATACCAAACTAAAAAGTAGTGAATGTTCATATTTCTTAGAAACATAGAGTTATTCCTACGATTGATAATAGATATATTTGAACATAAAATTTTTATTAAATTTATAATTAAATTGAATTCGAGTCTAAATTGAGGCAAGACACTGATTTTGAATCAACGTTAATTTAAATTTACTACTATCGTAAAGAGTTCGTCTTCGCTTAAGCAAAGTTGGGAATTTGATTCTTGTTTGGTAATGTTAAATACTCGATAGTAGTGCTAAATCACCCTTCAAAGTCCCACACGACACAAGCGAGGAATAATCTAGGCTTGGTAATGACTTAAAGGTGTTACCGACAGTTCGAGTCCATCCAGAATATTTCGTGAGTGAAAAAAAACATTAATTTTAATTTTTTAATTCAAATATGAGTAAACTTGAATATATTGAATCGGTCCAATTATCCTATTTTGTAATCATTATTCGTCATCAAGACGGCATTTTTTCTTTAGGGAAATCCATAAAAATTCCGTTGGTCACGCACCCATCAAACATCTCACTGCGAGCTATAATTTCAACCTAAGAGACCCACAATCTGCAACTTTTCCTTGTCAAGAAAACTGCCCAAGAGCCTAACTAACGACCTTGCTTCTGTCTCATCACCAACTCTCAGATTCATCACAAGAAAATAGTCATCATCTCATCACATGTTAGTTAGTGGGTCCCTTACTTCATGTCTAGTTTAACTAATAGATTGCTGGCTATCATGCTTTTGGACTTCTGTGCCTAATCCAGCCATTGGGTTCCAACTTCCATCCCATATCAAGACTCCAGTTTTGATTCTTAAGTTTCCATTTTTTAATTCCTTACTAAATTAGAACTTAAAAGCCTTTCATTCTCGGCTGTTTTCCGTATTTGTTCCATGTCCTTATCTTCTTGTTACCATTCTTTTGGCTTTCTGATATGACTCCTGAGTTTTACGGGAAAGATCTGAGAGAACCAGAATTCAAGTTCTGAAACAATCCCAGTTGGGCATTCCGTAGTTATAAATTAGTCTTCTTCGTCGATTTTATACCTCAAGTCTCTCTAACCTTTTTGCTACCTTTCTGTTGGAGTAAGTAACTAAGTTCATAACATTATTTTCTTCTTTATTCAATCTTTATCATCCCTTCTTCTTGATCAAGCTCTTTGCTTGTTCCCGATTCTGCTTCTGGGTTTTCCCAGGAATGCATTGAAAATCGTCATTGACAGATTCTCGAATGAATCGGTTTCTCTTTTTTTCAGATTTGTTCCACTATACACTTATTTCTTTAGCCCAGAAGATGAACATAGCAGTAGCTGTATTGCTCGTCTTATTGGCTCTGCGAAACCTCGCATCTCTGTGCTCCGGAGATGAATATGGCCGGCTTCTCGTGCCCATGACCATGGTTCACAACGCCTCAGCTCTTGGCGCCTGTAAGTTGCTCTACACTGCCATTAAACACGTAATCTATACTTGTATACTTTGTTATTTGATCATTTACACAAATGGGGTCTAAATATATTCTACTAATACTAATCTTAGATTGTCTCGACGGGAGTTTACCGGCATACCATATGAACAGAGGGTTCGGAGCTGGAGCACGCAACTGGATTTTGCAGTTTGAGGTAAGTTTGGTTGGTTTACCTTATATTTTCTGTTGAAGAAAGGGAAAAAAAGATAAAGATAAAGTTAATTATGGAAAGGAACAAAGAAGAGAATGGATAGTTTTAGCAAAAAGCCACCAATCGGAAGCTGCCGCGTCTGGATTTCTCGGTGGTGGCTTGAAGAAGACGATGGTTCTGCCAACTTTTGGAAGCTTTTGTGCACTTTGTTTCTTCTCGTAAGGTTTGTGGCGGGCCATTGGTCAAAAGTCTTAGTCCATAACAGTAGAAAAGTTAAACACTTAACGGGAGAGGAGTTTTCCTTTTTTTAAAATTATTATTTATATTTTTTAAGAATGATTTAAATATCATATATTTTTATTAATTTCTAATTATAAAATATTATTTTATTAATATTTAAAAATTTCAAATATTATATTATAATATTTTTCTAACAAATAAATTAATAAAATGTGATTAATTAATGTTAAAGAGATATAAGTGATATTTTTAAAATATGACAAATGAAATAACAAAAGTTAAATAAAAGTTTGACTATACTTTCTCTTTTATTTTTAAAACATATTTTAGTAAATAAAATATATATTATTAATATTTTGTTTATTTTAAAATATTTTCTTATTTAAATATAATTTTATAATATTCAAAAGTTTTAAAAAGTTGAGTTTTATTTTATTAATCATTATTAATACAATATTAGAGTGGTCTTAAAAAATTATCATGCAAAAATGTATCATATACATAATAGTCAATATGCGACATCAACAATACTAATTGAAAATTTCGTTAAAATGTGAGGTCCGAATAAATTTAATAATACGTAATCTTACTCCTTACAAACAAAGAAGTTATTTTGAAAGACATTTATAGATCGATCTATTAAGCCAATCCGAACCCATGATATTAAGGTATAACTTAATAGATCGATTTATAAATGTCTTTTAATTAGTATCAGAGCATAGTCTTGGACCCCATTTACACAATAACCGCTATTGTAAGCCCTTTAACTTAAAATAATAATTATTGGGTATTAAATAGTTAGTCTCAAATGAGTCCAAGAACCTTTATCTCTCTCTTTTTTAAAAAAATGCAACAACAAACATATTAATTCGTTGTTCGTATGTTTTAGAAAACCGTTAAGAGAGACTTCTGAACTATTGTGGAAACTAATTAAAGAAGATATGGGCCAAACTCCTTAATATCTAATATCTGTTATCTTTAAGTCGTTTTTATTGAACTTAAATTTATAAGTGATATGGGCCACTAAATATTCTAACTTATATCCGATAGGACTGCATATAATGATGATAAGTTAACAACAATTTAATAAATATTTGACTAGTTTATAATAGTAGAGATATTTTAAAAAATAAATATAATTTTAGTTCTTTTATTTTTAATTAAAAAGAGTGACATAATTGTATTTAAAACTCAAGAGTTTTTAATAGATTTAATGAAACATTTAATAAATAGAATTGACAAATGTGTCATTGTCATATTTTTATTATACTAGAAAAGGAAATGTGATATGGTTTCACCTTCGGGACGGCTATGCATTGCTGGATTGATTATGACCTTTCATAACCTTTTTTTATATATTTTATATTTTTAGGATAATAACCAGTAGAATGTATTGAACAATATTTATATATATTAATTAATTTTAGAATGTGAAGTTTGCTTCATTTATAACTCTTATGTCACGTTTGGCACCCACTCAATTACCCGTCAAGTGATGGCTGGCTGGTGCGTGGCGCTAGAGCCAGAAGAGTGTACGTGAAGGTCAATCCATGGTCCCCAGGACTAATCATTCAGGTCTATATACCAAACTTTGAAGCCAAGCTAATGGTTTTTATTTAGGTGGCCATAGAGTTAGTAAGTTGGTGAAATTAGGGATGGTAATGGTGGATCAGAACCCGAATTATAGAACTTTTAATTGAATTCAAAAGTCAGATGTATATGCCAAGCTTTGAAGCCAAGCTAATGGTCTTTATTTAGGTGTTGATAGAGTTAATAAGTTGGTGAAATTAGGGATAGTAATGAGCGAATTAAAACTCGGACCATAAAAATTTTACTTTTCAATTCAAGCATAGATTGAGTTGTTTTAATATTTTGATTGAATCGATTTAGAATAATTTCAGTAAGGTCGAGTCAGTCGTCGTGAATTTAAGTGCAATTTAAAAAGACTGGACTAAAGAATGTTAAGAACTAAAAAAATAACATATTAACAAGTATGATCTTGGTTGAACAGGGAGGAGGGTGGTGTAATGATATCTCATCATGCCTTGAGAGAGCACAGACCAGAAGAGGATCTACACTTTATATGAACAAGCTGGAGGTGTTCTCAGGAATCCTAAGCAACAATGCTTCTCTTAATCCAGGTACCATATTTACTTTATTTCTCTACAATTTCTAATAATAATGACAAATTAATCTAAATTGAATTGAGTTAATTAGGCGTAAGACCAAACTCGGGTCTCAAATCGACTCGAAATTTAGACCAAATACTTATACCAAAATAATAATATTTTAATTTAAGTTTTTAAAATGATATCATTATTAAAATTTGAGTTAGATTAGACTCGGCCCGAACGTCTAAACTAAAATAACATCATTTTATTTTAATTTTAGAACGAGATCATTTTAGTTTTTAAAGTTAAGAAAACTAAGACATTTAATTTTGAATCTGCTCTAGCCTAACCTAATTCTAATCTTAATGTTCTGATGAAGATTCTTCTATTTTTCTTTAATAAAACCTCAGATCGAACTAGGTAATCTCACAAGATTCCAGCCATCCGGCAGCCTAGGAATATGTACCTTGGACAATTCAACCATAACTTAAGAAAATAGTATTAATACAGAACTAGTGTTTCATGAAACCTTTGTACAATCTTAGTCGTATAACAAAAGTGGTCATCCCGGGAAGTGGTTGAATCGTAAGGACATGTTCATGTTCCTTTACATCCTCAGTTGTCTACTTCACGTGCTTAATGGTTCTCCGGTAATCACTACTTTATCAGTACAGCTATTGCTTAGGTACTTTTTGGCTTCTTTCTGGTATTCCAGCCTTTCAAGCTATGTCCTGTCTGCTCTTCATAAAAATTCACGTGTGGAGTAATTCTATACAAGAAGTAGACATAAGATTTAAGTGACTTTTACAGAATTCATAACTTATGTGTTAAAAAACAATTACCAAAAATTTATTAATAAAAGGACTTAGAATATAAACTCAAAACACTAAAGGATTTGTACAAAATAAGAGATGAGGAAAAGGACTTGGACACATACACTACACCCACTTTTCTCTATTTGTTTTTATTCACTACACACTTGTCTCCAGTGGCGGATCTATAATAGGAGTAAGTGGGGGCACTTGCCTGCAAAGCCTCCAATAGATTTCTTAAAAAAAAATATTTTTTTTAAGTTTTGCCCCTATAAAAAAATAAAATATTATTCTTATTAAAATTTTGCCCCCATTAAAAATAAAATTTTATTCCTATTAAAATTTTGCCCCAACTCAAAATTTTTTTTGGATCCGTCTCTGCTTGTCTCACCTCTTTTTCTATATTTGTTGGTGTGTTAAAATGGTGCTAGACTTGCCTATTTATAGGCAAGCTACACCGATTAACATGCAACTTGTAAGAAGCTTCAAGAATGCCCAAGTTGTCAACTTGGGCGATTTTTCTAGAATCCGTTTTTTTACAATTCTAGAGTTTTCTAAAGTAGTTGGTGATTTCTAACACTCCCCCTCACCAACTAATTTCTTTTCAAAGTTTTTCTTGAGATTATCCCAAGCTGCTTGCAAAACTCTTCATGTTTTGTTCAGCTGAGCCCTTTTGTGAATATATCTGCAACTTGATCTTCTGTCATGATATACTTCATTTTTATATCGCCTTTGAGAACTTTTTCTCTTATATAATGATAATGTACCTCTACGTGTTTTGTCCGTGCATGGAATACTGGATTCTCTGCTAGTTGTATTGCTAATTGATTATCACATAATAGCTCCACTGAGTAGTCTGTTGGTTGATTTAGATCTTTTAATAACTGTATAAGCCATGTGCATTCTTGTGCTGCCATTACTGCGGCTCTATACTCAGCTTCTGTACTTGATAAGGATACCGTTGGTTGTCTCTTACTGCACCAAGAGATTGCTCCC
>JANVCL010000007.1:25223879-25250650 GCA_026546855.1 Erythroxylum incrassatum | reverse complement strand
TTATCTAGTTGGTAATTCCTCTCGCAGATTTTTGCCTATGTCTAGGTCCAAACCTACAAGTTCTTAATTTTGGTTTTCCACTACCGATTTTCACTTTTCAGTTCTTCAACCAATAATTTTGACGCAAATCATGTGAGGCCTAACACATAACAAGCACAATAATTCGCAAAACAAGAATCAACAGCTACGAATCAATTTTATTGAATAAAATTCAGAATCAAATCATATAGAAATTCGAAAACTACTACCCATCTTTGAAACCTAACAAGAAATCTACTCAATCATGTTCATGTTCAACAGATTAAATATTAAAGCAAGAAAAATAAACATTAATATAGTAAGGAATGAAAAACTCTGGAGAGTCTTGGACATAAACGGCAAAAACCAAGTCTGGAAAATATGCTCCCAGCTTCGGCGTCACTTGGTCCGTCTCTTTGGAGCTACGTGCGTCGATTCTACCCAGGTTGCGTCAAGGTCTGCTCTCTTCGCGTGTTGCGTCTCCTACTTAGCGTCCCTCGCATGTCCCCTTGCCGCTAGTCTTCTGCGTCACTCTATCGAAAATCCTCTCTAAATTAATAAGACCTCACTCTATTGTCGCTACTCAATTCCTCTCTAAATTAATAACTCCTGTTACCGCTAGTCTCTACCCCCCTTATACGTTAGATAGGAGTTGCCAATTAAAACCTAAACATTCCCAGCTACCGCGTGCATTGTGCGTGGTTTTTCAATTTAAAGACCTTTTGTTAATTTAAAACTTCTGTCCTCTTTGAAACACTGCCATTTTGCTTTGTCCTCTTCGTAAACCTCTGTTGTGCTACGTCGTTTCTGCTGTTGTGGACTTGTTGTGCTGTCTTTTTTTCTTTCATTCAGTGGGCAGTTCTTTGGTTTAATGTGAAACCAACTTCATACTTTCTACCAAAAAAATCAGGAAATAAAGTAAATAACAAACTTAATGAAAATAAATAAATTAACCTAAAAAATGCTACTAAAATGAATGAATGAATGAATATGTAAAATGAATGCAAATATGACCTAAATACCTATATGAATTTGACTAAACAGTGTGTTAGTGAATATATAAAACCAATTAAGTTAGTCTCATGCAATACCTTGTGCTGAATAATAATTGGGTGGTTGGATTTGAACTCACGACCACTTGGTCAAAAAGGCTCTGATACCATGTTAAAATATCATTTCACCATAATAGCTTAAGCTGTTATGGCCAACTTAATTAGTTTTATATATTCACTAACACACCTCCTCAAGTGAAAGGCTTGAAATATGCACAAGCTCACTCTACCTTATGCTAAATACTAAGTAGGTGGTAGGATTTGAACTCACGACTACTTGGTCACAAAGGCTCTGATACCATGTTAAGTGACCGTTTCACCACAATAACTTAAGTTGTTGTGTGAGGCCAACTTAATTGATGTGTTAGTGAATATATAAAACTAATTAAATTGGCTTCACACAATAACTTAAGCTATTGTGATGAAATGGTCATTTAACATAGTATCAGAGCCTTTATGACAAAGTGGTCATGAGTTCGAATATGTGCTCTAGAACCAGAAGCATAAGTGGTTTGTAGACGTGACTAGGCAGCAGAAGCAGTAGTGGCTCCAACAACTTGAGAAAGAACTACCTCAGAAAGAGAGCCCAAAATCCAACTCAACACAATTTGATCGTTTAGTTACCAAGAGGTATATTCAGGATTCATAGCATTGTTGATTTCTTTAGGAGGTGGTGATTTTGATCCATCAATATGATGTAATAATTGATGACCAAACAAGACAGGAATGACTTGAGTTTTCCAGAGAAGATAGTTCGAAGAAGTGAGTTTGATGGTAATTTGATGATGTGCTTATGGAGGACTAAAAGACATGAGAGATGAGGACCCAGTTGTCATGACATGAGAAAGGGAGAAAAAAGAAAGAATGCGAAGAAAGAAAGGAGAAACAAAGAAAGAATGCAGAGAAAGAAAGAAGAAAAACAGAAAGATGGGTATTTAAACCTTACTTTTTGGCTCTGATACCATGAAAGTTAAGCACAGAAGATGAGCAAAGACTTGCAGAGGCTCACTCCACCTTGTGATGAATAATAGGTGGGTGGTAGGATTCGAACTCACGACCATTTGGTCACAAAAGCTCTGATACCATGTTAAATGATCGTTTCACCACAATAGCTTAAGTTGTTGTGTAAAGCCAATTTAATTGGTTTTAGATACTCACTAACAGTTTGCACCTAACCTTGTAGATCCATTTTAAACCCACTGTCTCTTTGTTGCAAGGTAGTTCAACTACTTCCCATTTCTTGTTTCTCTCTAAAGCCTTCATTTCTTCATCCATAGCATCATGCCATTCTATCACTTTTTCATTAAGTTTTGTTCTTTTTTAGGCAGGAATATGAACAAATGCAAGACTACTAAAAATCTTAAAGTGAGTTACCTTAGGTTTCTACCCATGCCAAGCTTCAAAAGGAGTTTGGTGTTGTAAAGTTGTTGTAGCAGACTCCGGTTGAGAATATAGATTGCCGTATGCACTGCTACTGTCTAGAAGCATTTTGGAAGAGCTTTAGCATTTATCATACTTTTAGCCATCTCCAAAAGACTCCTATTCTTTCGTTCAGCCACATCATTTTGTTGAGGTGTGAAAATAGTTATAAGTTGTTGAATGTCATACTCTTCACAAAAACAGTCAAACTCTTCTGAAACAAATTCTCCACCATGTTCTGTCATTAACATCTTCATGGGCTATTCACGTTGTTTTTCCACAACTGCTTTAAACTTCTTAAAAATTGGCAGCGTGTATGATTTTTCTTTAACAAAATACACCCAAGTCATTATGTTAAAGTCATCAACAAATACAATAAAGTACCTGTTGTTGTTGAGTGACGGAGTTCGCATTGGTCCGCAAACATCAATATATATCAATGCAGTAGGATTTTTAGCTCTCCTTACCTTACCTTTGGGAAAATCACCCCGGTGTTGTTTACTAGCTACACAACTCTCATATACAACATCAGTAGTCTTAATCAAAGGCAAACCATGCACCAAATTCTATTCCTTCAAAAAACTCGACTTTTAAAGCTCAAATGCCCATATCTATAAAGCTAAAAAAACTCAAACTTTTAAAGCTCAAATGCCCACATCAAGTAAAGTAGCTTTCAATGCAGACTTTTTATTAAGACTTAAAGGATAACATTTACTTTTAGGCATAGGAACCTTAAACAAAAGGTGCTTCTTTGACTTATCTGTGTAGATAAAACATGTTAAATCTTTAAAGATAAGTGAATAATCTTCCAATAAAAATTGCCCCACGCTTAACAGTTTAGAATCCAAATTAAGAACATACAAAACATTGTCAAGACAATTTATTCCAGAGGCATCTAATCTCACCATACCTTTTCCTTGAGCTTCACAAACAGTTCCATCTCCTATAGTTACCCAGCTAGTCACGGACTTGTCTAGTTTAGTGAACAAATCAAGTTTTCCAGTCATGTGATTGTTGCAACCACTATCTACATACTACACACCTGAAACACATTCTTTAGTTGAATAACAAGCTAGGAATATGCTATTTGTATCAACCTCATCCTTGTCTTGAGCGAGATTGGCCTGTCTTTCTTTAAGTCGACAAAACCTCTCTATATGGCCATACTTCTTGCAATAAAAACACTGGTTTAGGTTTGAATTTTCACATCTGTCATTAGTGCTGGGATGCTGGTTGTTGTTTTGATTGCGGCCTCTACCTTACCTCCTCTACCATCATGTGAAAATTGACCTCCATGTCCTCAATTGGAGCCACCTCTGCCACTTAACTCTCCGTCTTTGTTTTTGAAAAACTGTCTTACTCTGGAAAGCATTATCCACTATATTGTTGTCATGACACTTAATCATGTCTTCATGAGAGTGAAGAGAGTTAAGAACATCATCTATTGTTAGTGTACTTAAGTCTTTCGACTCTTCTATAGCAGCCATAACATAATCATATTTCTTACGCAAACTTTTAAGAATTTTCTCAACAACTTTTTGATCACGTAAAATCTCACCAAAATTTTTGATTTTATTCATAACCTCCATCATCTTGAAAAAATAGTTTTCTAGCTAATCAGAATCTTTTACGGACATACCTTTAAAGTTCCAACGAAGACTTTGAAATTTCACAGTGATCACCTTAGCATTACCTTGGTAGCCTTTTTGCAGAGCATCCCAATCTTCCTTTGATTTTGTGGCTACTGAAATAAGTGGGAAGATTGCCTCGTTCACTATTTGTTGGATAAAAAATAAGGCTTTGCATCTTTCTTCTACGCTTCTCATAAAGCTTTGGTGGTAAATCCATCTTCTATATAACCATTCTCCACTAAGTCCCACACATCTTGGGACATGAATAATGTCTTCATTTTTGTGCTCCAAATGTCATAGCTACTACCTTAGAAGATTGGAATTGTACGTAACGATGGATTCATGCTAGTGTTATTGGTCATGCTTGCTCAAACCTTCTCTGATACCAAATGTTGGAAAATAGGCTGCTCGAAAAAATAATAGCTGTCAGATGTTGGAGAATAAACTACTAGAAAATATAATGGTTGTAAGAGAACTTTTAACAAACAAGTGGTAGGCAAGAACAAAATGGACATAACTGATGCAATTTCCATTCATCTGATCAAAGCATTTTATACACAAAAGAAATAACAACTTAACAAAATACAAGGACACGCTACTCCACTACTACACTACTCATGGCTAGAAACGTGTCTCTAAAAAATAGCAACTTGAGCCTTAAGAACAGGAACAAACTAATAGCTTTATTCAAATATCAATAAAACATGTTTCTACGTTAGTTTCCAACAAACTGTTATTAACTTCAGTCTTTGAGAGTTCCTTGTATTCGACTACGTAGTGGAGACTAAGGCTATGTTTGGGTGGGGATTTTATAATAGAATGTAATATTCTTGCATCATTTTGGAGGAGGTTTTATAATGAAATATAATGGAATGGAAGAAGATGGTTTCATATTATATATCATTCCATTATAAACAGTAAAAATAAAAAACCTCCGATTAAGGAAGTTTGGATAGAATGTAAAATAATAAACAACTTTACATTATATTACATTATAAAGTCTTCATCTAAACAACATTTCATTTCATTACATTACGAAACATTTCATTCTTCCTAAACAACAAATTTCTAATATTACATTCATTTAAGTTCTATTTTATTATAAATCATTTCATTCCATTAAAAACTTTACGTCTAACCAAACATAACCTAGGGGCCAATTCAGAGAAGACATTTGCACATTTCTGCTAACACGTGAAAAGATAAATAGCAATCATATATAATGTATGTAAGTATGTATATATTGAGGTGTACATATACACAGGGACAGACGCAAAAAGATGCAGAGATAGTTTACAAACATTGACCAGATTGCCAAAAAAATTGGTGATAAGGTGAAGGGCAAACTTGACGCTGTACTGAGAAGCCATTGTTGGTTGCTCTTGATATACGTTGTGCAGTCTTTTCATATCTTCGATATTTATTACTAAGTTGGCTGACATACCACCAAGGGTCCATAGCTCAGTGGTAGAGCATTTGACTGCAGATCAAGAGGTCACCGGTTCGAACCCGGTTGGGCCCTTCCGTGACAGTTCTTTAAATTTTTAGTTCTTGATTGGACTTTAAAAAATAAGCACTACAAATTCTTTTATTATTAAGAGAAGATATCAGTTTAAATTTTTTTATTGACAAAAACTCGTAATTATTATTATTTGATACATATTAAATTTAAATTTAAATTTAGGTCACAATTTTCAAATTTTAATACTGCCTTTGAATTGTTATTATCATTATTATCACTTTCAGTCCGAAATTTCGCAATAAAATGAAGTTTAGAAAAATCTAATAGTATGTAGCCTTACTCTTACATGATAGAGAGGTTGTTTCTGGTGAATCAATTAAAAATAAATAACTCCAAATTAAATAATAAAATTAACTCAAAAATAATAAATCTAATACATATTAAGACATCGTTTTTTCTAGTCGATGAATATAAAATACATTTCATTGCATGTGCTTGATTGATAGATCATAGTCGCCGTCTAAAACTCGAGTAGTTTGACAAATTGGACTCAACTCTTATCCAATATTCGATCTTATTTTGGTGTTTTTCAGGACCAAAACATAAAAACTGTTCAAACCTTAATCAATTTCCAATGTCTTTTTTCAAAACGTGTGATTTGTGAAGTCCTTGTTTGTCTTGACATAAGAAGAGAATGAGACTTTTTTTAAGAAAATTGTCCAAATTTGACAAGAATTTCATACAGAT
Organism: Erythroxylum incrassatum; assembly: GCA_026546855.1. Classification (NCBI taxonomy): domain Eukaryota; kingdom Viridiplantae; phylum Streptophyta; class Magnoliopsida; order Malpighiales; family Erythroxylaceae; genus Erythroxylum; species Erythroxylum incrassatum. The sequence continues at coordinate 25,244,321 of JANVCL010000007.1, read as the reverse complement.
TGTTGTAATATTTTATTAAAAAACTGGACTGATTCGAACGATTTAACTGTCAAATTTTTTAATCAACTAATTTTTTAGTTTTATTTTTAATTTTTCAGTTTGATTTACTTTAATAAATTTTACTGTTAAAAATCGATCAATTTATTAATTAATTGGTCGATTTTTTATAAACTAAAATTAATTAATTAATTTTTAATCAACAGTCTCCTTTTTCAAATAAACTTTAAATTAAAGACAGCCTCTTTCAATCTTATTTTAAATTCTTCAATTTTATTCAATTTTTTAATCAGTTTAATTCGGACTGAATCTTTTAAATCTTAAGCTTCTTATTTTACCGATTTAATGTTTGGTTCGGTTTTTAAATATTTGTTGTAATATAAGAATATATATTAACATTCTAAACCATTCAAGATTCCAAATTTTGGACTAAGAATTTTCTTTTTTTTCTCCTGTTCTTGTTTGCGTTTAAAATGCTCTAACTTACAAGTCAAAAAAATTTCGTATGGAGCCAAAAGTTGAACAACAAAAAGCCAATTAGTAATAAGAAATTTCATACACATTGATGGTTTCAATCCTATAAGATTGGAAGGCTTATGCTCGAAGTCTTTGACGTTCTATCATTTGGCATTAGACAATTCATAAGGTTGACAAATGGCCCTTAATTCGGCTTCATCCGATCTTTCAAGAGGTGACTCAATGTGTCACGGTATAAGTCTTGAGACGATTCAAAATAATATTATCTTCCATTCAAAAAATAATAATAATATTATTATTATCTTGATTTCATGTTTTGAATCACGTCATTTTAATTCTAAGTTTTTTAACTTGTTTGATAAGTTAATTTTAAATTAATTTTTATTATCACCTTATATTTTATGTAACCTTTAGATTTTTTTTTTTATACAGAGGAACTTACAGTTGCTATCAGTTGAATGTGTACTGGGTAAACTTTCGGATTGACGCAATAGCCTACAAATCACACCAATCAGATATTCCGCATTAGGTAAGCTTTATATGACAAGATCGATCAAGAGAGCGTACATAGAATAATTTAAACACTGAATCTTTTGTCCTCATTCCCCTAACTCTACCAACCCGAGCATCCCTAAGAAGCTAAATAATTAAAGATAATGTCACAATGACACAATCTAAGTAAAAGGATTATTTAATTGAAATATGCATATGTATATCAAAATATATGAATAAATAAGGCTTTTTAAATGTAAAATTAATAATTTTGGTTATATATAATTCAACTTGATCCAAATTCAATAACTTAAATATGAGTTGATCGAACTTATGTAACCTTGAGAATCATTTTTTATTGAAACAGAGGAATTTATAACCGCTATCATTTGGATGTGCATTGGGTAAATATCCGGATTAACGTAATAGCCTGCAAATCACGCCAATTGAGTACTCCACACTAAGCAAGCATTGTACGACACGCTCGATAAAAAGAGTGTTGATAGGCAAATTTGAACAGAAAACCTTTTGACCTCATTCTCTACTCTACCAACTCGACCATCCCAAAAAGCCAAATAATTAAAAATAATGTCACAATGACACAATCTAAGTAAAGGGATAATTTAATTGAAATATGCCATACATTCTGTATGTATATCAAAATATATGAATAAATAAGGCTTTTTTAATGTAAAATTAATAATTTTTGTCTTGCGTGATTCAACTGGATCAAAGTTTAATAAATTAAATATTGAATTGATCGAATTTTAGATTAGTGCGATTTGGTCCAAATAAATATAAAAATAAAATTTTTTTAAAACATTATTGAAATTTGTTGTTATTAATTTTACAAAGTTTAAGAAATCTTTAAAATAAGTTTATATTTTTTAGCTTTTTAAAAACCCTTCTTTTATACTTCCAAATGATGTATTAAGAACATCAAATATGGATTAATCCAATGCTAATTATAAAACGATTCATCCTAATTTGAACCGAACTAATTAAATTTTACTTAAATTAATTATTTCATGTAATTATTTTAAAATATTGATTTAAGTTAAATTTAATTAATTTAAGTCAAATTTAAGAGATGAAACGAATTATCATATTAGCGACATTTAATTAATTCACATATAATATTTATATTATGTATATTTCATCGTTATTTTTTAATCGAATTTTAAGAGAATGGGTGTACGTTTTACTCTTAATTTTGTATTATTTGCAATTGGTAAATTAAAAACAAATGAAATAGTGAGAAGATTTATTTAATTTTTGTAACAAAGGAGAACTCAAAACCTTAAGAAAAACTAGCTAGTGTATTGCTCTGCGATGTAAAAGTTTCTTGCTTGTCCTGGTGGAATAGCTTCACTGCTGACATCGATAGCTCCTAAAGGTAATATATACCTGGGTTGATTCGGAATGCAAGAGCGGTCAAAATATCCGCACACTAATTTTTTTTTCAGATGTACATGCTGGAATTGCATCTCTCAATCATGTTAATCTTGTTGGAGTATTTAAAATACAAGGCGTAACTTCTTTTTTGTCTTTGAATAGTCATTTCAGGAAATTGAAGCCATTTATAGGAGGAGACGCCAAACCTCACTCTTCTAAATTTCCAGTCATCTTGGGTTCAACGTTTGGTCCGTCCATCCGCCATTGATAGCGGCTCGTGATTGACTGCTTAATTGAGTGAATATGGGTACAGTGTCATGCCCACGAGTATATATAAGGGTAAGTCATTTTCCCATATCTCCGCAACCACTTCTCTTCCAATTCTTAAGTCTCATCCCTGAACACTGCCAACTTCTCTTCCAATTCTTAACTCTCATCTCTGAACACAGCCATGGCTTGTAACTTCACCTTTAAGACCCTGTTACTAGCGGCTTTTGTCATTGCACTTTCTGTATCAGGCACTCTTGGTAAGTGATTCTGACGAAAAAATCTGATTCTATACCAACTGGTTTTAATCGTAGCATGAAAAAATTTGTATATGATTATGTCTTCAGGTGAAGTAACATGCGAGAAACTGGACCAAGACACATGCGCCTTCGCCGTCTCAGGCTCCGGCAAGCGGTGTGTGTTGGAGAAACACGTCAGGAGGAGTGGAAAAGAAGCGTACACTTGCCGTACGTCGGAGATCGAAGCTGACAGGTTGAAGAACTGGATCGAAACTAACGAATGTATCAGATCATGCGGACTCGAGAGAGAATCACTCGGAATCTCCTCAGACTCACTTCTCGACTCAGGCTTCACTCGCCATCTCTGCTCTCATCAGTGCTACGACAGTTGCCCTAATGTCGTTGATCTTTACTTCAATCTCGCTGCAGGAGAAGGTAAAACACAACAAACACAGCACAACAAAATACAACACCATCTCCTTCCCCTCCTTCTTCTTCTTCTTCTTTAGCTCCGTCAAGTTCAGGTAAGTCGAATTAATCTGATGAACATTTTTGTGGTTTCTTGCAGGTGTTTTCTTACCCAAATTATGCGAGGCTCAAGAGGGAAGTGCACGTAGAGAATTGATTGCAGAGATCAGAAGCGGAGGTGTGGTTGCACCAGGACCAGTACAAGCCGCGAAGTATGGTGTCGCACCAGGACCAGCACAAGCCGCGAAGTATGGTGTCGCACCATCAATTGCACCTTGTTAGTTCACGGGACAAAGAACAATAAGATATAGAGAATCACTTTAGTATATAGTACGATGTATATCGTGCAAGTAATAATGGAGTTTATCTAGGATTCCGGTAGCCGGGTTGGGTCGGTCGATCGAAACTAGCATGACTAGCTAATCAGAGGATCCATTACGTGTGTTAATTACAAAAGTACTTAGAGTTAAGCTGGTTTTATTCTTAGTTGGGTTCGCAAATTATTGTATATGTTTGTTTACTATTAAGAATGTGTGATAATAAGAGACCAGGAGTCTAGCTTCCATCATCTTTTCTGCTATTTTTAACCTGTGATGTAGTAATTAGTCTTCATGCACATGCACTTAAATTACTGAATGCCTCTTAAAGAGCAGGCATGGCAGCAGCCCGACTTGGCCTGATTATTTAGAACATGGTCGGAGTTTAGCCTGAGGTTTAAACAAATTCGAGTTATCCAAATGGTCCAACGATAAGCTTACCTGCAAGAAGTTTCAAGACTATTATTTTGCATTAATTGTATGCAGAAACCAACATTACATTGACACGAGAAAGCAAAAAATTACAAAAACAAAAGAACATTGATGACCAAAAGATGTAATTTTCTCAGGAAATGCTCAGGAATTTTGGACAAATTAGCAAGAGAATTGAGTAAATCACATCTAAAGTGCTCGGCCTTTTATAATGTCAATGCTTATTTCACTTGGATCTGTAGCTTGTAACTCCACTTGAATTCCATCGAGTTCCCTCTTGAATCTATCTTTGGAACTTGCATACACCATTTTATTTCTTACCCTCGCTGCATCAGGTGCCCTGCAAGAAAAAGATTCAACAACAGATAAGTAATTTGATCTAATCCTTGAATGTATCTGTTGTTCAGATTAGCTTTTCATTTTCAGCTTAAACAATTCCTGTTTCTAACATATCAAAACAAGTCCTCCTTCGTCTTTTTCCTGAGGGAACACCACACTACTCAAGTTTTCTGTCAGGAACAAGACAGAAGACTTAAAGAAATGTATGAACTTGTGTTCATTTCTTTCAAAATGGAAACAAACACATGATAAATAGGATAGAGACAATATGAACATTAAACATGGAATAATCATATTTCACTAATATAGAAATCCGAACTTATTAAATTTAACTTAAATTAATAATATAAAATAATTATAAAAAATTATTAGTTTGAGTTAAATTTAATATTAGTTCAGTTTAAACTTAAGAGTTAAGTTAAATCATTATATAAATAATATTCAATTAGTATAAATATAATATTCATTATTTTATTATTAATTTTTAATAAAAATATAATATGATTAATTAGTTATTTTAGAAAATTAGAAAATAATTTTAAAAATCGAAAAGTTTTTCTAAAAAGGTTTACTTCTTCTACCCTAAAAGACTTCCTATTTTGTACGGATTTGAGGAGAGTTATAACGTACACAAGCTGTGTTTTGTATTTTTATAAAGATATTATTTCCATAATTTAAATATATGACCTTATTGTTATAAAGAAATAACTTTAACATTCCTTTAAGACTAAAGAAAATTTATATGAAAAATAGTAGCCCTAAGCATAGAAAACCCAGTGTGGTTATGTAATAGGAGAGAGTACCAAGCAATGAAGAAAATTTTGCTTTTCTGGCAATTCTCATCGGTGGTGAAGTCGAAGTCGTAGACGGCGTAGCGACACTCATCGGCAGGGAGACAGGCAGTGAAGTTGTCGTAGGTTTCTTGGGGACTCCCAAGTTTCTCTACGACCACTCGCTGAGACTCAACCTTAAAGACTATGAACCTGTAGTTCCTCTTGGCTTTCAGTTCCAAAAACTTGAACTTACAGTCATCTTCCACAGCCATTCCAGACGCTGAGTTTGCCTAACCCAAAATGTTTCAGTTTTGAACTAACAATGAAAAATGCAAAAACCACATGATTTTCATCATATATATGAATGCAATTCAAACAGGATTTGAACATGCGAGTTCGTCAAGTGATTTATTCGAACACGAAGGAATAGACATTAATCGGAAAACATAAATGGCAGCAAACAAGAACATAATGACTAGAAACCAAGTTTGTTTAGGGAATCCATTGTTGAACATTGATAGGCTCTTGAGGCAATGCAATGTGATAATTTAAAAGATAAATCATAAAAAAAGAAGAAGAACATAATGCTTTTCTCATTAATCATCCATCAAACACAATAAACAATTGATGACGAGGAAGAAAGACAAAGAGACAAGAGAAAGAAATACGGAGAGTACCATGTTGTCGTCCTAGGAAGACAGCAGAGGAGGCTTGTGCGAGAGGGAAGAGAAAGAGAAGGAGAAAATGGGAGAGTATAGGAAAAACTGAGATTGGGAGATCCTTAGCTTTGGGAGACAGACAACATTAAGAGGACAGACAAACACGGGGAACAAAGAGAAGTTTCAGGTACAAAACATGGGTTGGGAATTCAGCTTTCTCGTGGCTGATAATTATTGATGATAATGGGCTGAGCCGGCCGAGTGTAGATATTCGGTTAAATGTTACGGTTTTGGGTCTAATAAATCTCGTTCATTTATTTATATAAGTAATGTATAAAATTTACGTAGGGTTCGTAAAATAAATGACAGAGATTTTATGAGACTGAATAAAACAGAGTAAAATTGGACAGAAGATCTAAACTCAAGCCAGCCAATACAAAATTATTATATATTTTCTATTTATTTTAAATATTTTAAAAATATTATAATTTAATTTTAACATGTTGAGCTTTAACCCTCCGAACCAAGTCCCGGACAGATTTTAGAAGGCAGAGATCAAGCCCATTACTTCCTAAACCTTACGTTAAGAGTCCGAAACCACCCCCACCTCTCGCCTTTGCTTCCATAATAGATCACTACCGGTTAGCCTCAGTATCCTTTTTTCCTCTGGATTCAATCATCAGGCTACTCAACCCATCACGCTCTGTGAGTAATAACATCTCAAACCATTTTGTTTCCGATTGTTCTTAGTCGTTTCAGCTTATTACTCGTAGCCTATTCTCTGCTTCTGCCTTTCACATACGACATGTTTGACAAAATGCTTCAAAGAACTAGCTTGCTAATTATTCTTTTCGTTTTCGGGAAGAATCTTTTGTCTCAAATTCAAGAGATTTGTACCATGAATTGTCCCTTGATGACATCCACTTGCAGAAACCGTAGTGCAGGATCCGGATTAAGATGGCATTTCGAGGGAAGGAGATTATGAAGAAAATACTGAAAAAGGTGGGCCAAAATGGCTTGGCGCCAGGAGTTGAGAAATCTCTCAAGAATCACTTGCCTAACAGCAAAGTCATAATGGGTCGAGCAAAACGCGGTATATTTGCTGGACGACATATCCAGTATGGCAATCGAGTCAGCGAAGATGGTGGCAACAAGTTCGTTCTCTTTCTCTCTCTCACGAAATGTTTCGCATTCCTAACTTCACGCAATGCATTGCATAGTACACTCCAATTTCACAATCAGCACTTAAGCTACTTCCACTCGATGATAATATTGTTGTACCTCGTTGAAATTGGTTGGAGTTTTATTGAATCATCGAGTTTGTATTATGAATCTGAGGTTTCAGTCGATATATAGGATCTTAACAAGAAAATTCCTATCAATCAAATAAAGATAATAAGGAAAAAATCAGTTCGGCTTTATTCCATCGCATTCCATACAAATAAAAATAATACCGAATCAAGGAAAAGCAAAATGGGCGAACTGGGAAAGAAACATTATCAATGGAGTCTTTTAATGCGTGGATTATCATGGCTATTGTCGTCCTCTTTTCATGGTGTTGCCGTCATAGTTTACAGCTTTCATTGACCCGCTTGTAAATTTAATCCAGTAAATTCTTTGTCTGGCTTGCTTAAGGATTCTTCTGGACTAGTAAATGTAGTGTTTTTGATGACTGGTGAGAGATCATTTCATTTGTGATGACAATTCTTGTACTTAAATCTTGTTGCAGACTGTGCATAGGCATGTTTAATGGGGTGGATTTGCAAACTTTTTGCCTGATACGATATTAAGATCTTTACATATGGGTTTGTCTTGATTTGGATTTTGTCGCGCATCCATCTTTGTATGGAAGAGTTTATGACCTCCTAGTGTTTCATATGTGTGTTAATAACAGGACAAGGAGATTTTGGAAGCCAAATGTCCAGGAGAAGAAGCTCTTTAGTTATATTCTAGACCGGCACATTCGAGTCAAAGTTACGACGCATGCCCTCCGATGCATAGACAAGGCTGGAGGCATTGATGAGTACTTGCTTAAAACTCCCTACAGTAAGATGGATACCGAAATGGGGCTCGTCTGGAAAGCAAAGATTGAGAAACTGTACGAAGAACTTGGAACTGCAGACGGATCTGAAGATGTGGTTGAGATCGGACGGGGTCTGAAAACTCTGGCATTAGGTAAAGAGGATGGTCACAGGCAATTTAGGGATCGAATTCTTACTGCTTTTGGCAAACAGAAGCAGATTGAGCAAGCAAGTGCTGGGAAGGGGAAGGCAAGCTCGCGAGTCTCTGTCTCCTACATTATATGCTCGAATGATTTGAAAGAGAATTCAATTGTTGCTAACTATTGACTTATGAGATGTTACTACTCTTGAGCAAGTCAATTCACTTTTTCACACTTTTGGTTAAGTACTCGTAATGCAGAAGTTTGTCTCCTGAAGATAGACGTCCAGCTTTAGATGCCTTTGTTTCAATTTGTTGTCTTAATACTCTTTTCTTCTTATAAAATTATCAATAATATAAAATATTAAATAATATTTTAAATTATTGATGGCAGTTATAATTGCGATTATAATATCATAAATTTACTTCCAATTGTATATTACACGTTGCCAACAATTATAATCATACCAATAATACTTCATTAGTTTATTAAATTTGCTCCTTTTTTTTTTAAACGGAGGGCTATTCTTTGAATGCGTACTGGATAAACTTTCGGATTGATACAATAGCCTACAAATTATGCCAACCGAGTATTTCGTACTAGACAAGCCATATACGATAGGCTTGATCGAAACAACGTAAGTAGGGAGATTCAAATACAAGACCTTTTAGTCTCATGCTCTCCACTCAATCAACTCAACCACTCCTTAGGGGGCTTAAAAAATAATTACGATTATAGCATTCTGGTTGTGGCTTATAAAGAATAATTGATATCCTCGTTGAAAAAACAATGTTTTAAAAATCGGTTAAACTGGTAAGAAAAGAACTTTAAGGTTTAAAAAATTATTATATTTTAAATTTTCAAAGATTAAGTAAGATTAAAGAATTTCAAATATAATTGAAAGAGATCGTTTTTGTGTATAAAAAAATTGAAGTTTAATTAAAAAAATTGTTAAATAAAATTAATTGATTTATTTAATTTTATAATAATTTATTAATTTATGAAACTAAACCAATTAATTAATAAACTTATCGATTTTTAATAACAAAAATTATTAAAATAAATCAAACTAAAAAGTTAAAACTGAAACAAAAAATTAGTAAATTTAAGGTTTTTACAGTTTCTTTTGTGTACTTACTACTTAGTACTTACGACAAGAAAGAGTGTGAAAATATATTTTTCATAAATTTGATATATGATTTTTTTTCTAATAAAAATATATACAAAATGACCCAAACTTTCTCGCGAGGTTGAAACGGTACATATATAAGAAAGTCAACCGGTAACTTCAGGCGCCAAATTTCAAAGTCATATTCGAAAACTCATTTTGTGAACTGATGCGAACTCGATTCCTCAACACCGATCATTTTGCCTCCATCAAAACCCTAAGCTTCCTCAATCTCCCACTCGTGAACTTACCTACTCCGGGTCTCTTCAACTTCGAAGAACATCTCAGTAGTTTCGGTCCTGTCGTAGATGCTCTTCCTCGAGAGATCGATGAATTTCCGATTGACGCAGCTCTCTCGAAGTTTGTTAACGAAGTAGTTCCTCAGTTTCTAGACGTAGAGTTTGGAGATCTCGATCGTTTTTGTCTTCTAAATGACAATCTAGGCGCTATCGAGGTAAACTGCGGAATTTAGATCATTTGTTTTGATTAGGAGACGTATCGGTTTCTGTACAACGTAAGTTTGACGATTATTCTGTGAAAAATGAGTGATCTTAATTTTAGTCTTCTTTGGTCCTTTTTGAGCTTGGTTAGTTTATCGAAATCTGTATTCTCAAATGGATTCAAACTTTCTTTAATTTATCCTTAGTTGAAAGTGTTTGACTCTGTTCGGATCATATACTTTTGGTTTCTTAACTTTCCTGCAAGTGTAATTTTCAGTAGCTTGAACTTTTGAGCTTTGACAATTTGATGTTCCTAAGCGAAAGAAATGAAGATTCTGTGGTATTGTCCTGCAGAAGAATACTATCTACATCTTAACTTCATGTTTGTTTTTTGTGGTTTTTCGTTTAAAGTTGTATTTAATTGCAGAAAGAAAACAGTACCGTGGATGACAAACATGGACGCAGGTTGGAAATCTTCCAGTTTGAGCAGCCAGAGGTCGACATGTTCTTGGTAAAATGGCAGTAGTTAAAGCATGCAGCTGTGGATACATTTTGCTCTGCTAGTGGTGTGATTTCATGCTTATCATATTTTGTGTTGTTTTTAAGGAGAAGCCATGCTTGTCTGAGGAAGCGTCAGGGACAGAAATTTTCACTAAAGTTCAAGAGATTGAGAACAATATGGTGAGTACCTGATCGTTCTGTAACTCTTATTTTCAATTGTTACATGACTGGTGTTTATTGTGCACGGTAAAAGCTGCCAATCTATTTCTCTCCAGGTTATATTGATACTTGATTTGGAATTTTCTATCTACAAATTTGATTAAAGTATATATCTTATCTTTCAGGAATTGTTCAATCCGGCACATGAAATTCAGTATGATAACAAGGCTCGAGCATCAGTATTTTCGGTTGAAGATGTTGCTTTGGAGTGCATGGACCAAGAAACATGTTGTCCCCCGGAAGATGAAGCTTCTGATCAAAAGTTATTACAATTCTGCCATAACACTTTTCCTCTTTTAGAAGTGGACGAGACCAGTCTTAGAACTTTCACAGAGCACTCCATTGAAGATGAACTTGCTTCATTTCTTGAGAATATGTATTCAGGGTGGACTTCAAAGGACTTTCCAGTTATTGATCAGAAGCTGTTGGGTTCGCTTCATCATGATACGTTGGATTTTCTTTCAAATGATGCTCTAGAGCAATGCTATAAGTCTGAGTTGGCAAGTGTCGACAAATTCATTGGAGTGGACATAATAAGCTTGCTAGATACTGTACACTCCAGAGATGATTCAACAGATTGTTTTCTGTCTACGAAACCTGTTTTTGAGGAGTTCACATTTCTTGATGAGGACTCATGCCAGCTTTATGAAATATTCTTTGAAATGCAAGCAATAGATGAGCCAAGGACATGTCCTTCGATGTTCAGGACGGATATGAACTTCAAGGATTTCAGTGAATTAATTGTTAGTCCTGAGCTTACTCTAGCAGATGAAACATTTAAATCAATGCCCATACCCACACTTCCTGACTGTGATAAGATGATGTCATCATACTCTATAGCCGAGGAGATGCTTACTCGACTTGAACCACATTCAATATCTGCATCTAATGGGATTTACTTGGATTGGCATCTTCTAGAGGAAGATAATTCAAGCATTAGAACTCTCTCCTTTTATCAAGAGGAGTTGACTTCGCAGTATAACGATCTTGATCAGGAATGTTTTGGTAGTGGCGAGCTAAATATGGACTTTATTTTATGTGATGATGCTCCCGATGCTCCAGATGCACCAAAAGCAGAAGAATATGAGGAATTACCAAATATGCCTTACTTTTTGAACAATCTGCCTCCGGTAGTCGATTCATCTAAGACGTTGGATGACAAACATCTAAAACTAGGAGGTGCAGGACAATTGGCTGAAAATGATGCTGAGAGGGCACCCTTGTTGTCCAATTCTATGTTGCACTTTAGTGATCTTGATTTCTTCTTAAATCCTGGAAAAGCTACAGCTGGGGAAAAAAATAAATCTATGGTCGAGGCACCTGGTATTAATGTTACACCTGCAGATCCTAAGGTTAATTTCTTTAGGCATGCAAATGCTTGATATAACATTTTGCTTTGACCAAAAATTGAACTAAAGACACCTTTGCATAAATTGTTGTTTCTCTTCTTATCTAGGTCCCAACTCCAGATATACCACTAAGTTGTTTCTCTTTTCAAAATGCTAGGTTTCTCAGGCTGGCAATATTGTCAACTTTTTCATTTCTTTATTGCTTGCTCATTCTTGCACAACCATAACTTATTTGACCAATTCTATGTCAGGAAGAGCAATCTCCTTCCCTTATTTCTTCAGAAGCGATAAAGAACCAAAAGATGGAGAACATGAAAAGAGCTATTTTGCTTGAGAACAAGCATGGTTTGAGGTCTTCCAAAGCTTCAGATGTAGCAGAAGCTTTTTCTATGCCAATGCCAATTCTTCCCGTGCCCAGTGTAATGAAATCTGAGCAGATTCAGTGCGATGGAGCTTCCTTCCCTCGAACCATAATTATTGTCAACACTCAAAATTTTGAGAAGGAAATGATTGTATCAAGAAGAAATACGTACCAAAAAATTCTTGCGATGGAGAAAGAAGGAGCACAAGTTGTGGAACGTGACCTAAATTTCCCTGTGGATCTTATTATTAGTTCTGCAATTTGCTTGGTGTGGTATGATTGCAGGAATATTGGAAAGAAAGCAACAGACGAATATGAAGCTTCTTCATGCTTGTCATTGTGCATCGAGAATATAGCTACAAACATTATGACATGCCTGAGCTTTACTTTCAGTGGCTGTATTCTGGTAATTGCAATCAATCACTGATTATGAACTACGATTTCTCTTCAACCTGTTCAATTTGTTGAGTAATTCAGTCTTGAGAAGAATTGAATTTGTTTTCCTTTTTTTTCCTAAGGGAGTGCTTCTGTCAACTCAATAGTATGCTGGAGTATGTTCCATTTCAATTTACTATCAAATTGGATGTATTGATAACTAATTAAGAGCTGTAACTTCTGTCTTCAGTTTGCCTTTTCTGTACTTGAAGGTTTTTCATCATTGACTATCAAAACTTGATCATCGTCGTGTTTTTATGGCTCCATCAGATTCTGCTGTCTTTATCATGATAACATGCCTACAGATGCAGGTGTTCTCTATCCAGTATGAGAGTTTGACTTTGGTTTAATAACCAGACATAACTCTTAAATTGTTTAAAATAACATATAGTGGTATAGAGGATATCATAACAAGATTGAATGATGTTTGAACTGTGAAGAAGTCTTTCTTGGAATGCTCTTGCCAGAAGCTGCTACTCGCAGTCAATTTTTATATGCAAAAAGTGATTTTTAATGTGTTCTATCCTGCAGGTATTTGAGGGTGAAATTGGCTTCCTGTCTGCAGTAATGGAATCCTCAGATGGACTCTATGCAGCAGCAGCTAGTCTGGGAATAGATTTTCAGCTCTTTTGTGCCTATTCATCAGAATTGACAGATGAAATTATTTTAAGCAGTATTTTGTATGCCACAATGCAGCAGACCTGCCTATATCCTAGAATGTTGGAATCAGAAACTCTAGCAGAATCATTTCTTACCAACTTTCCTTCAGTCAACACATTAACTGCTCACGCAATTCTGTCTTCTGGAGTTAAGCTTATTGAATTTCTTGAGTGGTCACACGATCGCAGGATCCTTGCGGTCCAGCGCTATCATATTCCTGATGAAAGTGTTGCTCTTTTCAGTTCTCTGTGTAGATATGGTGAAAGAGAAGACTCTAAATCCGTTGTGACAGATTGCTCTTCTTCCATGTCTTCCTATCTTGATTCAAAGAAGCATCGCTTAAATGTTGATTCTGAAAGTAGAGGACAAAAATACATCTATAACAATCAAACGATGGACAGTAATGTCGATCACGTAAGGCAGTCTGAGCCATTGAATAAGTTCCCTACTGACAAGGATGGTTATTCTGAAATATTTAGGCGAGAACATCTTTGGATATCGAAGGATTCCGAGATGTTTGAAGAGTTTAAATGGCTTGATCAATCTATGACAAATGGGTTTTGTCAAAATCAGAAACAGATTATTGGAGGAATGGTAGATTTCTCTAATGAGTCTATGCCAAACGATTCTCACAACCTGGCCGGGCCACGGTTATTAAACAACGAGAAGTTGTTGGACCAGAAGCAACGAAAGGAATTAACTACCGGAAATCAATTTGGGAATCTACGCGAAGAGTTCATCGGTGAAATCATAGATCTCGACGATTGTCCTTTATCAGAAAAAGCTGTTCCTCTAGCGAACTTCTCATCTTGGCTGACCCAAATGGAGAGAGAATCCACAAGAAAGTCTAGTGCGGCGGGAAATTATCCCACTTTTCCAAGGGCTTCCGAGATCGACTTGGAGTTAGATTTGTGGACTACTAAATATGACAGTGAAAGTTTGCTAGAAAACAATGATCCTGCTGAGATTGGTGAAAATAAACACCACCCGCCTTTCAAACAGCAAAATAAGCTCTTCTGTGATGTCATATCTCAGCGATCTACAGAAACATCAAACGGGTCGTCATTTAAAGAGCAAATATCACATGATGGTGTAACACCGCTTTCCAAAGCAATTCACTCTACCCATTTGCAGCCAGGTTCACCCTGGACAACAGAGTTCCTGAATAGAATCAGGGAGAAGAGTAGATTGCGGCAAAACTCCCTTCCAGCTAATACCTCCAACCCAAGTATTGGGTTTACGTCAAGTTTACCGAAAGCTATTAAGAGAAGAAGCCCTTCTATTCTAGAGTTTTTTAGGTACCAGGGAAGCAACGGTTCAAGGAAGATACAGCAGCAAAAGAAGCAAAAGCAGTCTACAAGAATGTCATGCTCGTCCAAGAATGAAAGAACGCTTGCTCCCATACTTCCAACATGGACACCTGCTGATAAGAGATCGAGACAGGTATGAGATACTCACGCCTCCTCGTACATGTCCGTTCACGGGTGTGCTGATAGAAACTCACTTTGGTGACAATACTATGCAGACTCTATCCTTCGCTACAACGGAGCGTGGAAAACAAACTAAGCTGGTCTGGACCAATGGAAGTGCCCGGAGTCCCAAAAAAAAGTTGCGCACTCGATAATTCGAACATTAGAAGCAATTTTGATGTGAAATGCATCAGAGGTACGTTACACCAATCCTCATTATTCTTCTAGATTTTCTCCTGAATGTTATGTATTGGTCTCTCTGTTGGTCAGAACACGGCTGTGATATCGCAAGCTTCTAACTTTAAATACCTATCGCTAGTTATGATGCATGATTTAGTTGAAGCTGTAGCCTTTACTGATAATTCTGTATATCCATTCCCGGAAATCTGGTACCCTTTGCTTTACATGGTGTAACATAAATTTAACCACATTTAATTACAGTTAGAACTGCTTAATCCATTTCACCTTTGTGTCTGGCATAAGTTGGAATTAGGGGTAACGAGTCAAAACAGAATTTTACTGTATATTTCAGTTCCGAAGGTTTGTGTTCATTACTTCTTGGACTGTTAAATTAGCTGCAATTACATTTTCATACTTGAGGAAGAAGACCTGCTGGACAGCGAACTCTTCAATAACTTCTTCGGCTCTGCTTCAGTTCTGTTACGAATGTCTTACACAAAGGATGAGCTAGTTCTTCCCATTCCTGAGATTGCGTATAGTCATGACAAGCTGTTGCCTTTCGCCTTCTACCATTGCAAATTTGAGGCTCGGTTCAGAATATCTCTCTTGCATTTCTTTTAACTCAGTCTCCATAATTAGATTTCTTTCCTTTAGCAGAGCGATTTCGTCCAAAAATTCAGCAAGGTCAGATTCATTCCTGTCAGGATAGTGCTTGAAGTTTCAGTCCAAACATAACTTAAAACAAAGCCATAAGGCGGTAATAAAAACATAAATCCGAACATTGTAAGGTGAATCATGTCAAGACAAAAGGAAGATTTATCTACTTATCACAACGAAGAATGAGGAATTCTAGTGGATACACCAAAATTTCTCAAGAACGCAAGTAATTTGAAGTGTAAAAAAAGACCTCAATTATACCTTTCAAGTTTTGGTATAGCATCCTCTTTTGTAGCCGGCTTGCTCTTTGTAGTGCTCCTCTTTGACTGTGGGAAATCTTGTACGGTATTTGCTTCCGCGGATTTCTTGGCATTATCATCATTTCCTTCAACACATGCCAGCTCGTTTACCTTTTGCAGCTCATCCGTCAATTGGCGGATTTTCTTTTCAAGTGTTTCTTTCTGAAGCTTTTCGTTGGACAAGCAATGTTTTAATGTCTTGTGCTGAGTTCGAAGGCTTTCCATTTCCGATAAGAGGTCCTTGATTATTGTCTCCTTTTCCTCCTTAAATGACCTTAAGATCCATAGTTCTTGCGTTTTCCCAGCTTCCTTCTTATCCAATTCAAAATTTCTTTGCAGTTCATCCCTTTCTCTCTTTGAACTTTCTAACAGGGTGCATGTTTCTTCAAGTGATATTTTCACTTGTTCCAATTGATTTCTTAACTGAACATCTTGCTTTGAGTGCTTAGTGACATCATTGTCTTCTTTGATGGGTGTTTGAATTTCTGTCGTGGAGGCCTCTTGTTTTTCTTCTTCACACTTAACATCTTGCAATTGCTTCGACGTATATTCTACTTCCAGGGACATCTGATCTACAAGTTTGGGTTTTATATCTAAATGAGTCGATAGCTCTTCCATCCTTGTTTTGTTCTGATCCTTAATTAGTACAAGCTCTGCAGCAGCTTTTTGAAGCTTGTCTGCCAGAATTTTGTTCTGCAAGTGCAACTCCTTCGCTTCAGCTATTGCTTTCATAGTCAGTTTCTCATTCTCGTCAAACTTACTTGCCATTTCCACAGAAATTTTTTTAAATTCCTCTTGTAAACGCTCTGCTGTACTAGCATACTTCCACCTTGCCTTCCTCAAAGCTTCTTCTGCACGGATTGCTCTCTGTTCTTGCTCAATCTTGGCATGTGTCATGACATCCAGATCATTTTCGAATCCTTCTAACTGCTTGTCTAGCTCTTTCTCCAATCCTTTGACCTGGCTTTCAAGTTCATTGACCAAAACCATGGATTCTGATAATTCTTGTGTTTGCTTCTTTAACTTCTCTTCTAGCCTATGCAATTGCAACTCAAGTTCTGTGATTGTGGCTGCAGATTCAGCGCATTCGCGCTGTCTTCTTAGTTCTTCTATCTGGTTTTGCCCTAACTTGGAAGAGATAACATGATTTTCCTGTTTCAAGTCCTCATAGTCTTGGATGAGTTGTTCAATATAATTCTCTTTTTTTTCCCTGTCTTCTCTGTACATCTCTATTTCATTACTCAGGTCTGTGATCTTTTGGTTCAGTTCATCAAATTCACTGGTATCGTGTTTATGGCCATCTATCCTCTCCAATTCAATGACTGCTAGTTGTTCTTCATACTCTTTCACATTGCATTGGCACCTATTCTCAACATCATTCTTTCTTAACTCTAGCTTGTTGGAAAGAGATGATATTTCCATATTTTTTTGCTCCAACATTTCATCAAGATCTTGGACAGCAAGAATCAGCTCAGAATTAGAATCTTGTGTTTTCTGGAGTTGCATTTGAAGATTGGTCTTAGTATCCTTTTCATGAACGAGTTCTCGCCTGATTTCTTCTACCTTAACCCTAAGATCCTTGTTCTCAGCTAGCAATTGTTTCAGCAATTCTTCTGCTCCAACAGATTTCTGCAAGGATTTGAGCTTTTCACATTCTACTTCGAGTGCATCTTTCTCCTCTTTGAGGTCTGCAATCTGTGTTGATAACTCATGTGCTGTTTTGTTCTCTTTCATAATCTGTTTCCGCAAAGACTGCATTTCCAGTTCTGTTAAGTCTGATTGCCTCATTAGGTTGGCTATTTCCGTTTTTAGTTTTTCAACAGTATCGCTTGAACTGTCCTGTGATTCTCTTAGAACATTTTCTTCAAGACTGTTTGTCGAGTCAAATAAACTTCTATCTGAAGCTGAAACCAGCGACCATTCTGTGCTTGATCTTCGATGCAAACGATTCTTTGGAGTGAAAAGGTTTGAACCCATAGTTGATCTGAAACTGCCCTCTTCTTCATTCTCCAAGCTCCTGTCCTGTCATATGATTAAGAAATGGTTTAGTTATAATCTTGTACAATAGGCTATCTGTAAGATTCAATATAAACTAGCCTGGAGTTTTGTCCTGCAAGAGAGAGCGACTACAGATGACATTAGACCTTACTTCAGCAAAACTTTCATTATTTCTGTCTTTCTGGTTCATTTGGCTCTTCATGCTTACATCATTGGATTCTCCATTGTCCTCAATGTATCTGAGATTATATTCTACTATTAGTCATACTTGTAGAAAAAGGGTTTACAGCTTAATTCAATCAAGGAAGTAAATCGCAACAAAAAGAGGACACGGTATGCTAAATGAGCAGCGGGTATTCATCTTGACCTTTGATCAATTCCTTCCTCTATCTTTTGGATTGTCACCTGCTCCAATGTTGAGTTCGAGTCAGTGAAAGACAAAAAAACGTAAATGAATAAAATTGAATTTAAAGAACTATACTCAGCCAAGAAAGGCAATCAGTTAAAATTCTTTGTTCGTATAGGTGTTGAGTTGGGGGTCGAGAGCTATTCAAGAAAGCTAGAACTAACATTTAGAACTGCTCCAGAGTTTGCGAACTTTAGAGGGAGAGTAACGGTCATTGGCTCAGTTTCATCGGCAAATTCTGCAAAATCAATAGAAGCTTCACCTAGATAAGCCGATTTTGATGAGCCCTGCGAAAATTACATGAAACATATATCAACTAGGACGATTAACAAATTTAAACTGAGTAAATAGGAAAAATCTCTGAGAGAGTTACTTATAACGTACACTGGAAACAATGAAACGATATATTTTCTCATGAACCTTTCCAGTTTTTAGCTCCTTCACAAATTTCACCGTTACATAAACAGGCTTTTCCCATGTACAGGTTCCATCCTGAGCTGCGGTTTTCACTAGTTTGAATGTTGGCTTTCCAACATCCGCTGGCATCAGAGATACAAATAACGTAGGATTCTTCAACTGTGGCACCTGAAACGTAGATCCTAAACAAGGTAACCACTTGTCTACTAATTGTGGGAGAAACTTAATGAAATCGCCAACAGAATGTGGGCCACTACAATTACCTATCTACTAACAAGGCTACCAATGTCGTTAAAACAAACCCACTTATGATTCAATGACAAGGTTTGCCGGTTAAACAGTAGTACCTGGGTTGCCTGAAACTGCAATTTGAAGACCATTTTGATCTTTTTCTTTTCGACCCTCCATGACTTGAACATTTCTAGACTTTCCTCTGGATGCTCACAGAATCTTCATAGAAAGGCTCCCTATCACATCTTGCGACAAATTTTGTCTTCTAGGTCTGGATCCAAACAATCAATGTAAGGTTTATCACAAATTCCCAGACCCAAGGACAACCAGAAAGTAACAAGAAGTTTATAGTTATGGTTCTTTCTTGCCTTTGTAGTTTACAATTTAGACAGTTCAGAGAGTTCGGACATGAGAACCGAAGTTGACTTGGATCCAAAACTGAAATGAAACCGTTACAGGAGTTAAAAAAGAACTGAAGTAGAGAAGCTTCTGTATCTTACGAAAATCATGTGAAATTTTTTGTTATGGGGATAACACAGCTGGACTTACTAAAGTTTTCTTTTCATTGCAGTAAGGCACGAGGTGCGCGTGTCGAAATTACATAGATGACCCTGTACTTTCGGCGGTAAGCCGTTCTGTAACATGCAATGATAGGAATATAACTTGTCTGGGGAAAAGAATTTTGAAGAATGTACATGTAAGCTTTTATGTTCTATTTAGTATACCTACGTTTTTCTTTTTTTACCTTTTACTTTTTGTGAAAATATATTTGCCTATGAAGCTAGTTGTCTTCTGGTGGGGGGTTTGCACGTATAGAGAAAGTCATGATAGCCTAAAAACTAGAATTAAGAGGAAATTAGGAAATTTTCTGTTCAATAAGTAAAAGTTCTCCATTTCCAGTTAACAAAGGCATATGAAATTTAAAAGAAAAAGAATGAAATTTTTTATAGCACATGATACGTACTCTTTTGAGTACATTCTGCAACTCGTAAAACAGAATCTGTAGTTTTGCTTACCTGATGAAACCAAACTATTATACTCTTCCAATTTACGTACAAGTGTTGTATGGATCTGCACTTGGTCGAATTTTGAGATTAAAGCAGCCTAGAATGTGTACAAGATAAACTTGAATCGTAGTAGATTATTGCAAGAACTGTACGTGAAACTCCCACTGGAAGATCAATAATGTAGTAATAGGGCAACTAGAAACTTTAGGTAGATTGGTTGTGCCGTTGTGCATTGAGACAAACCATAGCTAATTGTCCCAAGAAGCAGTAGCTTTTGCCTTTATGTACCAAAAAGCTAATTTAAAAAGTCGAACATCTCCTCGGATCAGGGCAATAGTGCAAGTCAAATAAGTGGATCAATTAATTCAATCTTTTTGGGGACCATTAATTGCTGGGCCATAGTTGTTGTCCAGCCCCAGCCAACTTGCTCTGTGTATGAGTGCACATGTTACCATGTGCCTCTCTCCCCACCCTTCACTCACTGAAGCTTTTATATCCATAATCTGATAGAAAAATCTTCAGTTGGTTGATCTCGTAGGATGAGGAATCGCAAGTTTCTCCTCTGATTAAACTATAGCATTATGTTTAACCACCTTTGGACCAACCTTGGGTATCTTGTAGTTTGCAAG
>JANVCL010000007.1:25204361-25223779 GCA_026546855.1 Erythroxylum incrassatum | reverse complement strand
TTAAAGGTTTAAGTTTACAATTAGATAAATAAATAATTAAATAATATGTTTAAAAATTATCTTTTATATAGAATATATAAAATAAAAATTTATATATTTATTAATCACCGGTTCAACTACGGTTCAATTCCGGTTGAACCATTAACTCTTAAATCAGTTACTTCTCCGGTTCAATCACCAGTCCAGTTTTTAAAACATTGATTTATATACATATAGGATAGTCACGTGACTATCTATGTTTCGTATATAGTTATATACAGTAAAATGTGGATCACATCAGTTTTTGATGTTCTAGATCGAATTCATAATTGCATTATTTGGATTGTCTTCACGGAATCGTACTATTTGAGGAAATTATACATTGAAGTTAGAAAATTGTTGTTTTTGATTAAAAAAATTATCCGTGCATTATATTTGATCTAATAAATATTTGTAAATTTTAGTATATTTCTATTTTCAGTCAATTATTCTATTTAATATTTTTAAATAAATAAGTTAGGAGGCTTTTGAAAACTCAATTACCTGGACCTCCCTTAAGGACATGATTGTTGTTTTGTCGAATATGAGGGAACCATATGATAGTAGGAATATACCTTATTCCCTTTACATGTCTTTAAATTTCACCAATCTATATTCCCATAGTTATAAATCTCAACATATTACTTTTTGTACATGCTTCAATCCAACTCGAATCCAATTTCGTAAAGGCGTTTTCCAATGTAGTGATTGCTATTCATCCACGAAGTTGGTGAGGTCATTTCATGTCCAGTTTTGGACATTAAATATTTCTCTTGATTAGTTATTCATCCACGAAGTTGGTGAGGTCATTTCATGTCCAGTTTTGGACATTAAATGTTTCTCTTGGTTAGTTATATTTTTTAAAAAAATTTAAGTGAGCAGCAGTTTATCCTCAAGAAGGGTGGCTCGATAGTTGAGAGCGAAGTTTGATTTCGGTTAGGTCTCAGATTTGATTCTCTGTTAGCCCCTCTTATAAATAGGGTGTTCAAAAAAAATGAGTAGCAGTTTAAGCCTTTCTAACGTCGCTTGTCCCACCAATTGTTTGGCCTCACTCTTGATTCATATGGTGATATTGTCACCTTTTTTTTTTTTGGTTAAACAGAAAAACTTACGGTCATTATTTTTTAAATGTGCATTTGAAAAATCTTCTAATTGAAGCATTAACCTGATTAACCTGTAAATTAGATCTATCCACTTTCGAGTTATTGAGCAGGTTCTATATTCTTAGAGTCATTACAGTAGATGGCACTTGCTTATCTTAGTTTTGCAATCTTTAATCCATACACTACAATCTAATTGCCAACACCTAAATTGATTCAATCTAAACTATTTAAATTATATGAGTCATTTATATTATTTAAAATAAATTTAATATATTTACTTCGAATTGAAATAATTTGCTATACATTAATTTTATCAACCAATTTTTTAGGACAAAATTTATATTTTCTTTCTAATAACTAAAAGCTTGTGAGCGTCTTTATATATATATATATATACACAATTTTGTATTTGATAAATTAATAATTAAAGGATAAGCAAATGTTTATAAATTATATTGACCTTTTCTACCTTTTATTTTTTAATTATTCACGAGATATTTCAGGAATATTTTAACTAGAAAAAAGATATCTTTAAGTCATCTACACTTAAATTAATTTCCGCATGAATTAGATAGGACCTTTGAAAAAACAAAGCTCTGACGTGACCTTTTCGACCTATTAATTCTTAAACATACGTTCCAAAGACTACACCAAAAATGGTCTAAATCGCAATAATGTCAATAGAGAAGCGAAACACACAAGTAATTGAAAGTTTTCACTAAACTGAAATCACGATGACACAATCATGATCAGATAAGTCTTATCAAGGCCTTGTACGTAGCTAGAATATTCGAATTGGACGGACGTTAATTAAAAACGTTGCGGTCCATGTCCGTCTACACCTCTCCCCATTGATTGACAGATACTTTGAATGCTCCATCTCCTCGTGTGATTTCATAGATGACTGCAGCTAACACAGCTCCTATCCCACCTGTGGTTCTCTGCAGATCAAAAAGCCTTCTAAACGACGTAGTAGTGCTGTGTTTCTCTGATATTAAGATTTGTGATTAATAACACCATGCACCTTTTAGAATTTTAGAATTTTTAAATTTAATATCAAAATTTTACATTTTTAAAATGTATTTATTATTTTTAAAACTTTTATAAACTAAGTCTAAAAATTATTTTTATATAGATTTCTATCTACCAATTAAAATCAACATACAAAGTACATAAAATTCCTCGCTTTGTTGAAGTATGAAAATGATTATAATGTACGCAACTTTTTCTTTATATTTTTATAATGAGGTTGTTTTTATAACTTGAATCTATATTCTTATGATCACAAAAGAATAACTTTATTAATTAATCAAGAGCTCACCTACATCTATCTATTAATATAATTAGTAAAATGATATTTTGTACTGAATAATATAAATTTTGAAAAAATTAATTATTAAATTAAGAATTAAAAAAAATTACTCTAAATTTAAAAAGTTTTAAATACTTTTAAATTTATTCTCTTTAAAAATTATTATATATTTTTATATCACTTATACTATTTGATAATTTTGAATTATTTATTTTAAATGACATATTAAAATAAATGTTATGCCACTTAATACTTACATGAGCAATTCTACGTTAATTTATTATTTTTATAAAATTTTTAATTAAAATTAATAAAAAATATGAGCTATATAAAAATGTAAACTCAGAAAAATAAATAATAATTTAAAAAATCAAAGACTAAGATTTAATCTCTTATAAGTTATAACTCAAAATTATCAACAAAAAGAATAATTATATTATAAATATTTGCGGATCCGGAGGAGACACTGAGAGGGCATCAAATTCCAGTAATGCTAGCGAATGATTAGGTGACACGCGGCATCCATCCAATCATTTGGGAGATCGCTATATCTAACGGTCAATGTCGTTGGAATTAACTCGTTGGATGAGATAAAGATAACAAGTGTGGTGAGATTAACTTAGTTTGTTTGGAGCTTCGAGAGAGAAACTAAGGAGAAGCGCATCAGCGATTATGGCTATAACAGCAAAAGCACTTCCTTTCACTTTCATCACTCATGTTTTGGCTTTGGCAGGTGCTGCTATGGTCTTAGTTTGGTGCATACACTTTAGAGGTGGATTGGCTTGGGAAGCTAAGAACAAAAGTCTCATCTTTAATGTAAAGCTCCTTCTTTTCTGTTTCTATGTCTTTTATGGCTTCGTGGGTGTTCTGTGCTTTTCCCTGTTTTTGCTGCTTTGAGCTCTCGTTGTGCTTCTGTGTATCGGATTTGGCCTCTGGGCTTTGTCTTTATTTTTTCTCTTGCTTTGTATGTTCTTTTTTCTCCTGCTCTTTTGTTAAATTTCGAAATCAGAACTCAAGGTGTTTGTTTTAAGGTCTAATCTATGCTAGGGTTCGGTTAATAGTCGCTGATATAGAATCTTTGGAGTTTCCATTATCGATACAATTTTTAACAGGATTTCTACAGTCTGTTAAGCTCTGGTTTTTGCTTCGCATTGCCTTCTGTTGAGGTTTTCACGGTTGTTTCTTTCAATGGATTTTGTTGTCATCCATTTGACTTTGTACAACTTGGAACCCTCTTGCTTGGCATTTTTTTAAAGACACAGGAGTCGCCCATTGACTAGAAAATGGCCTAATATATTTGCTTGGAAAAGCTGGAGCAACTTCATTACTTTAGCAACTATCACGTGTACTGAAATGGGTTTGAAGTTTTCATTTCTGGGAAAAATGTTGATTTTGCTGGACAATTAGGAACCCTCTTAAGGATGTTCATGTGTTTAGCTTGTGTACCTAATTCTTTACTTGGACAGTAGTTTCAAAGTTTTCTTTTACTTCTTTAGGGTCCAAAGTTCTAACTTAACTTGTCTACCTACTAGCACTTGATAATTATTTAACTTGTCTGCCTACTAGCACTTGCTAATTATGTTCAATGGCTCGCTTTTCTTTCACTAATTAGTGGCCCAATCTAGTTAGTTAACTCTTATTCCGTTCAACAATCCACATTCATTCTACTCTTAAGGATGTTCATGTGTTTAGCTTTTGTACCTAATTCTTTACTTGGAAAGTAGTTTCAAAGTTTTCTTTTGTACCTAATTAGGTACAAAAGCTAAACACATGAATTAGGTACCTAATTATGTTGCTAATTATGTTGAATGGCTAGCGTCTCTTTCACTAGTATTGGTGGCCCAATCTAGTTAGTTAACTCTTATTCCATTCAACGATCAACATTCATTCTACTCCCCTCATGATGCATGAATGAACTTAATTTTAGCACACAGCCTATTATTCAAGTGAATGTTCTCTCTTTTTCATGTTTTTCTTTTCACGTCCTGTCCAATATTTAACTGTTGATTCTCATTTATGAAAATTCAGGGAAAAGTGAAAAAGAAAAAAGAGAAGAGAAGAAAGTGACTTCATTGTGTTATTCTCTACTGAATATGTACCCAAACTGATTATTGAGAGTTGAATTTTTATTCTGTTCTTTTGGTCTCAGCTTCATCCTGTCTTGATGCTGATCGGATTAGTGATCATAGGAGGTGAAGGTAATGAACCACCTTTTACAAATTTTGTCAGTTAAAATCTTTGCTAGCAACAAAGTGTAATTTTCTAATCAATGTCTAGTTCTAATTCTCCCTCTTATTTTTGTTGACTTCATTTCCCAACTGAAAAGTTCTGTAAATTGTGTATGCAGCCATTATAAGCTACAAGTCACTTCCTTTGAAGAAAGAAGAAAAGAAACTAATACATCTGGTTCTGCACGCCGTTGCTCTTATTCTGGGTATCATTGGCATATACACAGCATTCAAGTACCATAACGAGAGCTCCATTGTCAATCTCTACAGCTTACACTCCTGGCTTGGAATTGTAATCATTTCTCTTTACGGTATTCAGGTAAAAACATGCCATATTATCAAACGTTCCAGGATATTTTCCTATTCCATTCATCAAACACTAACACAACAGGTTTAATTTACAGTGGATATATGGATTCATCATTTTCTTTTTCCCTGGAGGGTCAGCTGGACTTAGGAGTGCATCGCTTCCATGGCATGTATTATTTGGACTTTTCGTCTACATTTTAGCAGTTGCCAATGCATCTATCGGGTTCCTGGAGAAGCTGACATTCCTGGAGAACTCTGGCCTTGCCAAGTATGGCCCTGAGGCTTTGCTTGTTAACTTCACTGCAGTTGTTACCATTCTTTACGGTACTTTTGTTATATTATCTGTTCTTGGTCAATCTCAGGCAGAAGATGACTATAATAGCTACGCTCCTATATAATGTAATTTACCAAATGAGTGACTTCTTAATAGAAGCTTAGAAGGTGTATCAGTATTTATCCTGTAATGGACTGCATATGAAATTTCCTGTAATTAGACGAAGCATACCTTGTACCTGTGTATGATTAAACATGGGATTCTGCTTTCAATCCTAGTTATCTCCAAACTGTTCTTAAATCGACCGATACTAGCAGTTTCCATCTCCAAGGCCATTGTGAATCAGTTCTTTGTGTGGAGTGATGCATATTGTATGACACTGAAAAGCAACTTTTAATTGCATTTCTTGTTCAGTACATTTTCTTAAGTTGTAATACCCAAGAGCATTACCTTGTTTTGTTTATACAAATTGCTTGAACTTTAACTAGGAGAAGTAATAAAGAATAGAACAGCTTTATTAAATGTTGAAATTGGTTTACCTTTTCATGTTGGTAGAGAATGGAACTTAGATATATAAGAAAGCCTATAGATTGATAGAAGAACTTAGGCACATGTCCCAAATCCTTGAAAGAAAAAGTTGTTCAAGCAAGTTTGGATAATGATAGAATGTGTCCTTTTTGTGGGTTTGACTATGGGCTAAGCTCATCACTTGATTTGTGGATTCCGCTTGTTTGTATTTGAAATGACAACGAGTTAGGTTGCGTTCGGATTGAGTTCATGTATTTGATTTATAGGTGTTCAAATTTAACTAAAAACTAAAGTCTAAACTCAAATTAACTAAATTTGTATTTGAACTTAATACAAT
Organism: Erythroxylum incrassatum; assembly: GCA_026546855.1. Classification (NCBI taxonomy): domain Eukaryota; kingdom Viridiplantae; phylum Streptophyta; class Magnoliopsida; order Malpighiales; family Erythroxylaceae; genus Erythroxylum; species Erythroxylum incrassatum. The sequence goes on along the minus strand of JANVCL010000007.1, from coordinate 25,217,670 downwards.
TTTTTAGATTTGATGGACCATGATAATTAATTTAGATCTTAACTGCATTTTATAAATTAATAAATTAAATCATATTTAATTAGAATCGAATTTGGCTCTTGCTTTATTTTTATACGTTACAACTGCTCATGGCATCCTATGTGTCTTCCGTCAGACATTTCTCAGACAATAGTACATTTAGAACATCATCTCACAACTAAATGTATTAAAAACCAGGACTTTGTCGCAGGCCAGTTTGTTTCTTCCTTCCTTTTTGTATTTTTTAAGACTAAGCAATCAACAAACATTATCAGAATCATCACAAAACAAAACCAGAGTCAATTGAAAATTTAGCAGAAATTCTATCAGAAGTACCCTGAAAGTTCTCGGAATGGCCTGTCAAGTTCGTCAAGAACAGGAAGTTGGAAACTTTTATTTTTCAAGTTTATATGGTCACTGCTAAAAGTAACTCCATGGAAGAACTGCCTCTTGATCAGATTAAATTCCATAACTATAAGACCTAATTAACATGAACTTTTAATGAAGACACTAGAAGGATTACAAATTTTGATTATTTGGGACATAGTCAGAGATCATTCTTCGTTGAAGTTGCTTGAAAAATTTTCCCTCAGATATAGATAATATCACTGTTCATGTTGAATCCACTGCACACATCATCTCCTATGCTAAAATCAATGAACTCGTTTGCTGTACTCTGGTCATCGAGCTTGAATTGGGACATGAACACATCACTTGCAGAGACCTCGCTTATCGAATTATGGTAAAATGGTTCCTCGTCCAAAGGGTAATCATGTACAATACTGTGTCCAAAGGTTGGATTCTCTTGGAGGCCACCTCTACAAGCATCTGCTTCAGATATAGTTGCGACGCTGTCAAGTGAAAGCCACTCGGCGAACATAATCTTTGGGAAGGAGTTTCTGTTTGGGGACTGAAACATCTGTGGAATTGACTGGTCTAAATCAGTTGACACTTTCTCGAGAAATTCCAGTGATTCGTAACATGGGATTTGCATTCCAGGTTTTATTGGAGAGTCTAGAGGTTGCATGTTGTGTGAGTTTGGACTGCTGGAACATGGAGTTGTGCTATTGGAACCATGGCCTTCTGATTTCATCACCTTCTTCTTCAAATATGAATGCCAGTAGTTCTTGATCTCATTATCTGTTCTTCCAGGCAAATGATGTGCCATTTGAGACCACCTATTCAATCAGAAAGATTGGTTTTGATAATTAGCTTCTTTACTGTAAATTGATAGAGTTCGGACTCTACTTCACTCGTTATCAACCCTAAGAATCTCGTAAAAGGTGTTTTATCATTGACAATCCAAGTCAAACTTCTTTCATAGCTCTAAAGGAGATGTCAAGAAAACCAACACAATCGAGCTCATTAATCAGTTAGGATAAAGCTTATTTATTATTCTGAGCTTACTTGTTGCCTAACAGGCGATGAAGGGTCAGGATTGTCTCCTCCTCTTGAGTTGAAAACGTTCCTCGTTTAAGACCTGGTCTCAAGTAATTGATCCATCGTAGCCTGCAACTCTTGCCGTTCCTCTGCAAACCTGCATGCCAATAAATCCAAAACCATCATCAATGGAAGTTTTAGTTGTTTCTGTTATACTTCTCAATCATTATCAACTATACTTTTAGCTTGTTTCTTCTTCCAAACCCTTTGATCTTTATCATGAATACAAAATGCTGATCAAATGTTTACAGAACTTCTAAGGATTCTGGTTTTGATATTTGTTTCACATGTTCAAAATCGAATCTTTTTAGGTTTTGTTTCTTTTTCTTGTACCATGAAAACCAACCCATATAGCAACTCAGTGAACACTGGACAATGCAGTGAAAAAACAGGTGTGGTAGTGTAAAAGAAAAAACAAAAACTCACCGGCATTAATGGGGACTGAGCTCCAGCAACCATGACCATACTTGAGAACGTAGTTTCTGAGTCTCTGGTCTTCTTCAGGAGACCATAAACCTTTTCTGTGCTTTGGCTTTGGCTTGTCTGAGGACTTGCAACCCATTTTCACTCACAGAATCACACTTTTTTCCCTTTCTGATAGAGATTTTCAGGATCAGAGAAAGAGGCTTTTCTGATATTGGTGCAATGGCAATGAACAGCCGACCATAAAGGCATTGGTATATAAAGGAAAGAGTAGTTGCAAGCCTGCTATATTGTGATACACAATCAGATTATTAAAAATACAAACTAATTATTAATTTTGTTTTCCTCAAATTTTTTGGTACCTAATTTGAAGTATTAAATATTAATCCAAGTATGCATGGACCACAATTTCTTACATCCATTTCATACTTTAATTGTGGTTATCATTATAAATTTGTAAAGATAAAATGATTTTAAAAATCAAATCAGGTTGTATTTATAAATAAAATTCATATCGGGTTGAATTTATGTTAGATTTTATACAGGAAAATAAAACTACGTATGGTTACGTACTATTAGACCTTCCCATATTTCACGTATCGGTGAGATTGAAAACGAGACAATCCCTAATTTATTAAGGTAATCATTCTCTGAAAAAGTCTATTATTAGCAAGATATTAGGTAAACTTAATAATTTTATTAATTGGAATTGTTTCATGTCTCCACTAAACAATGTTTAGAAGGAGATTAGATAGATAAGTCTTGTAACTGAACATTGACAAAAGCTCATATGCTTCAATATCCTGTTGTCAGACAAAGGCTGTGTGTATAACGATTATGAGTATCTCAGTAAACTTGAAGACATAAACTGTTTCCTTAGATGTTGACTTATGTTTATGTAACACAGACATCATCTTGTTTAATATCATCTCTACAAAAAAAAAAAAAAGCGTTTCTATTGGACAATTTAGATTTATGTTTTACAAGATTTTTATTTTTAATCTTAAAAAAATTAACGAGACCGGCCCATGGACCAACTCATTGTCATCCTTACAAATGTGAACTAATTAAATTTTATTTACACAATGATTCGGCTCAGCTCTTAAACTCGAACCAAACTAATTAAATCTAACTAAATAATAATTTATTATAATTATCTAAAATTATTAATTTAAGTCAAACTTAATTAATTATATTCATTTTGTATGTATAAATGAGTTTTTTAAAATTAAAATTTTCTTAAATTATATAATAGTTCTATTTTTTAAAAACAAATTAATTATAATACTGTTGGAGTTTTTCTGATTGAGTTGTACCAGATCAAATCTTTCCTAAATCGAATCATTAATTTTAGGGACGTGATCACCTGTGCCAATTTTATTATTCCAACCCTGTTTCAATCCATCTTATCCACATATTTATGTGATTATTTGTGTCAATTTTGCTGTTTCAACCTCTAATCTATCTCATCCACGTATTGATGTGAGTAGAGTTGATTGCATTTGTTAAGTTTAGTATCAACTAATCGACCCCAAATCTTTTGTCTTCCTTCCTCTGGCCCTATTCTGTCTCCTTTCCATCTGAGTCATCCATTCATGTGTAGTATCAACTAATCGGCCCCAAATCTTTTGTCTTCCTTCCCCTGGCCCTATTCTGTCCCCTTCCCATCTGAGTCATCCATTCATGTGATTTGAGTCATCCATTCATGTGGATCTGAGTCATCCATTCATGTGGACCCACATGAATGGATGACTCAAATAAGAAGGGGACAGAATAGGGCCAGGGGAAGAGACCAGAGGATCCCCGACTAATCATATTAGAGGAACCGTATTGTGTCATTACTTAATCATTGCTAATAACTGGCATTCTTCGGATCTTGGAAGTTGAAATGGTAAACTATAACATAATAATCCCTTTTGGGACAGATTGTATTTGAAATTAGGAATAATAAACCTTTTTTTTTTGGACCAATCGTTACATTAGGAGGAGTGTTTTTTTTTTAAATTTCAAGATATGATAATATTAAGTCAACCCTAAATCCTATTCTTCTTCCAGGAATTAGAATGCCTAATTTCACATATAACTTAGTCATCTCTTTAGGAATTTAAAAAATCGAAGAGTACTCATGCCTAATGAAAAGGGTTGACCTTTTTTTTTCCCCGAGTCCAACAACTACTGTATAGTGCTTTATTCAAGCGGAAGATAAATCAGTAATATAGACGTTTAAAGTTTAAAAGATTCAATTAGTTAAAGAATAAAAAATAATTGGAGAAGACTATTCTTTCACATCAAAAAATTTAAAGTTTAATTGAAAAAGAAGATTGTTAAATAAAAATTAATCAATTTATTTAGTTTATAAAAATTAATTAGTTTTAAAAAATAATCAATCAATTAATAAATTAATCGGTTTTTAATCAAATTTTTTTAACTAAATCAAATCGAAAAGTTAAAAATTGAACTGAAAAGTTAGCCGGTTTAAATTTCCACAATTAAATCAGCGCTACTATTTAGTTTTTAAAATAAAATATTGGTTTATTCAGATATAAGAAGCTAGTTATATAATCAATTTTCAGAATATTATTATTAAACAAAAATATTATTTTAGTAAGTATTAATTTTATTGTTCATAATTATTAAAAATTGGTTAGATAGCTTTTTTTAAGATTAAAACTTCTCAACTTAGAACAGCTGTTTTGCTTACATAGTCATGAATCCCAGTTCTTTCTGACAGCTGACTGTAGAGTTGATTTAATTTTCTTGTAGCTAACAAGAAGACATAATTGGCAATAAATTACTGAAACTGTCACTAACTTGAGAGAAAGTAATGACTGTTTGACAGGAACCTGATAACTTCAGAAAGAGTTAAAAACCTGACCATTATTCATATAATTATATCCAAGAACTGGGTTAGGTTACGTTAAAAGCTGGAAGGTGCGCTAAGAGCAGTCAAACATGGTTGTATCAGAATTTACGTTGGTAAGATTTCTTGTTCGGTTACGGTGCTTCTATCATGTTCTATTAAATTTTATATACATACAGTGACAGATTTAAGGGGGGCTGGCAAGAGCTATAGTCCTCCTAAGACTAAAATTTTTTTAGAATATATACATATATATAGTTCCTTGCCCCTACAAAAATTTTGTGGTTTAAGTTCTTGCCTCCTCAAGACTAAAATCCTGGATTTGTCGCTGTATACATATTTATATAAACTTTATATAAATACATGGATGAGATTTAATAGAATAAAGATGGAACAAAGTAACTTAAACAGAAGATTTGATGTAAAATTTAAGAGATGATACATTGCATCCCATATTATTTTGGATTATATTAAATAAAATTTTTGGTATATAGAAATATTTTATAAATCATATATTTCAATTAAATAATTAAATAAATTAATGACTCAAAGTAAAGTAAGAGGTTAATTTATAAATTATAGTTTTTACAAAATACACGTAATATTAACATTAAATATGGACTAATCAAATATTAATAAAATCAACATAAATCAATTTAATTTGAATTAAATTAATAATTTAAGATATTATTATAATAAATTATTAATTTAAGTTATATATAATTAATTCAGTTCAAATTTAAGAGTTAGGTTAGATCGTTATATAAGTAATATTTAATTAATCCTGTTATATATTTATATCATATTTAATTGTTATTTTTTTACTGAAATTTAGGAGAATGAATTTAAAAATAAAAATTAGAAAATGCTTTTGAGAATTTTAAGATAATTTTTAAAAATATTCTTAAAGTAATGTTATAGAAGATATTTATGTTTTTTACCCAATAATTGCATAATAAACCCAATAGTGTTAAAGCTTATAATAAGAAACTTAAATAACCAAACCATGTAATTATTTATTGACGATTAGAACTTGAGAATGAGTTAATTACAATACTAAGCCAAGCGGTTGGATATGTGTTATTAACGGAATCAATTCTTTTGCTCCTATTTTCATGTACCACCCTGTGTTCCTCTCAATCCATCCATCCACAGGAATGAGTTAATTACAATACTAAGCTGGGCAGTTGGTTATGTGTTATTAACGGGATCAATTCTTCTATTTTTATTTTCGTGTGTCACCTTATGTTCCTTTTTATATGGATGAATCGAGATGGACACAAAGTGATATACAGAAACGGTAACAACCATCTTGTGCTCGTTATTAACGCAATAAATTAGTCATTAATTATTAAAAAACTAAGTGATTTGAGATTTGACATGGCTTAAATATAAAGTAATATATTATTTTGAAAAAAATGTGATGATGCAACTTCAGTGTCCACTTGTCTCATTACTAGTCTCTATGGTTTTGCCTGGGAATCAAACTTCAGGCTCAGGAATTGCTGATCAAATCTTGGAATCTCTCTAACAACTTGAAGGGTTTGTGTGTGTTGGAATGGAGACCATTTACAAGATGACGAAACCCTACTTTTGCACTCTTTTGTTACTTTGTATTATTAATATATCATTGTCAATGCCTATCTAATTAAAAAAATAATTATCATTGCAAAGGTCTTTTCTTATCATTTGGTTGGGTACCGACAGCCCATTTGTATAATATCAAGTTTCACATTCAAGCAGATTGTAGAGTTGATTACATTAAATTCTTATAATTTGACATTTTTATTTTAATCAGCGTATTTAAAGTTTTTTTATTTTATATAGTATTATTTAATTATACGTAATTTTTATATTATGTTATATTAAAATTTTATCTATTTTTGTCTTAAAAGAGTATATTATTACGTACGGATAAAGCTGCGTATTATCGGATCTTTCTACACTCCGCGTCTTAGCGAGACTTCAACTAGATGTTGATGATGACGATAATATATATTTTTTAGATTTTGCTTAAAACGAAAATATAAAAAACAAAGAAATCAAAGTTGGGTTCTCAACCACTTAATATATTTATATTGAAATCAACAGGTCAATGCTTTGTTGAGATTGCTTGAGAATCAAAATTCATAATCATGAGCAAAAACGTTGAATGTCAAAGCTATATAATAATAATAATAATAATAACAAATTTACAAATTTAAAATATAATTTACGTAATCAATTAATTAACAAATATTTAAAAATCCATAGCTGTCGGATTGATGCCAGACAAATCGGCATATTAGCTAGCTAAGACAAAATTAGTTTATTAATTTATTTTTGTTTCATAATTAATGCAATGCAATGCAGTTTTCGTGCAAATCTGGTCTTCTATCTCGGTCTACATGTCTATGAACATCTTAGACAATAAATTGTCCCCCCTAAAGACATGATTAAACCAAAAATTTAAAATTAGATCGAAATTAAATCGATAATGTAAGAAATGTATGGTTTAAAATTTTAATTGGTATTAGATCATTATAAAATAGATATAAGGAAAGCCCGCGGGAAGCAATAAAATCTTTGGTGAAAAAGCGTCTACCATATCGGCACAACTATTGATCGAGTTTGGCACGAGGCAGAGATCCCTATTCTCGAAGTCGAGTAAGTGGTATCATTTGATTTGTCAGATCTTCAAAAAAACAAATAAGCAAAGTTTCATCGTTGAGTGAAAAATGAAAAATTCATGAAAAGTTATAATTCCCACAGCGAAATAACGCACCATCATATCTTCATCGACATTGTTTTTTGACTGAAAGACCGAGAGCTCGATAAATCAACCCTTCTCTTTTTCCTTGTCTCTCGCACCGGTGCACTCGTAAAGTGAGTGATAGCTTAAGAAAGCAGCGGAATTAGCCTACAAAGTGGTGATATTTCTTGAAAGGTTTAAAATTTTATTTAATATTAGATCGTTATAAAATAGATATGTAATAAAAATTGAATAAAATTGAAGAATGAGACTATGTTTATTCATCGAAGAAGTTGAAGTTTAATTGAATAAGGAAACTATTAGATAAAATTAATTGATTTATTCTAATTTATAAAAATCGGTGAGTTTAAAAAATTGAACTAGTATATTTTTAATAATAAGAATTATTAAACTAAATCGAACAGAAAATTCACCGATTCAAGATTTATGCAGTCGAATTGATCAGTCCAGTTCATTTTTTTAATCATTGAAATTTATTGAAACTAGCCAATCTAACAAATGAAAAGAAACGTTGCCTTAAAATAAGGTTATTAAAGGTAATCTCCCAATTGAGCTTGTTAAAAAGTGATAAAATGAAAAGAAAACAAACTTAATTAAGCCTTGATAACAAAATTGTAACATTACATTGGTAGCATTCAAACTAGACTTGTTATCTTTTTAATATTTTAGTTATATTTAACTAAAATTTAAATATATTCATATTTTAGGATTACAATGACTCTTTAGTCATTACTATATAACCTGTCAATGACTTCACAAATATTACAATGCTTTGGTCATTTCATAGTAACTTGTCATTTTCAACTCAAGTATACACACATAAGCAACAAGCTCTAAGTGGTCTACTATCAATTCAAGTTGGTTAATCTATCCAATTTCACAATAGTTTACTTCTAGTAGCATAAGTCAATTTTCTTTTCTGATTAAATTGGTCAACATCTAGCTTTTCCTTGGTTTTAGTGCTTGTTGGATTAGGAACACGCCAATATAATTATTACCAATATAGATTGTTATGTCCCATGTGAATAAATGAAAGTTTAAATCTTTAGTATTTTATGTTTGCAAGCACTAAGTGTAGCAATCTATTATCATGGTCAATTCCTTGTGATTTGAAATTGGAAAATGTTAAAATATAATTTGGAATCCCACTAATGAGTAATGAAAGGTTTGTGTTATATGTTTGATGAAATGTAACACTGAGAACATTATGAATACAAGAACCTCAATATTTTGAGTTGAGCTCAATTGAATTACAATTTGGCATGTATAAGAAAAAATTGATAGTAGATTAAAGTAAATGTTATCAAGTCTTAATTACCAAGAGAACTTCAAAAGGTTAGAGTTTACAAATTAAACTGACCTAACTAAACTTAAAATCAAACAAACTCGTTCGATTAACCAATATTGTTTTGATCTCAATTTAAGTTCAAACCACGAATTAAGGATTAGGTTGAATGAATCCAAGGCAGCTCGATTTCGGCACGATCAATTGACATCCCTACGAAAAGGTCTATGCTCTCATGTTCAATATCAACACCCTTAGTAGGTTAATGGCCAGAAGCTCTAGGGGAGGGTACAAGGTTAAAGGAAATTGGACCAAGGAAAAAGGCAAGGATTGTAGCCTAAAACTCAAGTGTTAAGTTCACTTCCGCCATGTAGCTTCTGGCTCGGCTCCTGGTGCTGAGCTAGTTAGACAAGATCCCATGCAAGTTTGGGGAACAAGAGAACTACCATAGTCATGTAATCCAATCTTAAAAACACTGGACATGCGATAGAAAAAGAAAAAACATAAATATGGCATTGATTTCATCCAAACAATGATGATCAGCTACTTAAATAGTTTAGGCAGATGCCAAAATTCAAAGCACTCCTCTTCATCCTCACAAGAGATTTCTAAGGATGCCACTCAATCCAGCATATCTTTTCGTCAATTGCAGAGACATGAAAATATGACTACATACAAAATTCCAAGCCCAAACCCTATAATCGCCCCTTCAACAAACGTGATTACAAAAACAAAACAAAGGGAATTCCTCTACTATGTTTAGTTGTTAGCAATACCAGTTTAACAGCAATGTCGTATTCCCTAAACTTCCTACACCAGCATACTGAAGTTTGAATCATTCCAGTTGCAATCCGGTTACAGAACAGATATAGTCCAAAAAAGAAAAACTCAGCCACTAAAGATGTCAATTCCATTTAGTGCAAGTCATGACCACATATGCAGTTTAAATAACTATAAATTATATCATGAACAGCCATCGTAGTTTCAAATCTCAGTATCCATCCCATCTGTGACCCCTTGGAAGAAAGAACTACGATAGATATGCAAGCTCGAATCAATAAAATTCAGGTAGTGATCATGTTGAACTGGAATCTTGACAGCTGCTGAGGTATGGTTGATATAACAGGGCCGTATCTCTGTCACCAAGCAAGATACATCATAAGGACACTGGAGAATTAAAGACACTGACTAAAGCACAAAGGAAGAATCATGTTTGCCACGAAGAAGATTTGGATGGCAAAGACATGGAAGCAACCAAGAATAAATTTAAAAGAGTGTAGTCTCTTATTTCCAAAGAGAAGCTTTTAATTAACATATAAGATATTCACTAATCTGCTTTTGATTCATCCACTACTCTCCTTTTGTATTTAATAAACCAAATCTGTAATTGAATTGAAACTAAACAAAATAACAAAATGTACAAGATATTCAGATTCATAATTTTAATTAATTCAAAAAAGCATACCTGCACATTATCATAGAGTTCAAACAAAGGGACAGCAAGAAGTTTCAAGTTTTTCGGCACAGCAAAATATTCCCTTTCAGACAAGTGAACAAGGAAAAGCTTCTTGCACTCCTACATCAACATGAATGGGAAGAAGGGTAATAAGCACCCATAGAACTAAGTCACATGTAGAAACAAAAAAACGAAGCAGAAATTTCCCCCAAAAAAAAAAGGAAACCAAGCAGAGAACTTATACCTTTGGCTTTGTAATGTGGGGAGGGCAATAAGGATACATGATGGTCTCAAAGTTCGGCCTCCACCATATGGCCACACATTCACCAATCTGCAGAATAGGCCAAAACCACAAGGAGTGTTCATTAGAAATGCCATAATATACTAAGAGAAGTACCCATTGAGCTTGAAGAATGCAGAGAAAAAGCAATCCAACAACAGTTCCAAAGGCATAAACTCCTCACGTACAAGGCACACAAGATAGCATCTGTTTTACAACTTATTTTTTGTATCATTTATTACACAGTTTTTGACATTTTTCTCAAATAATTGTCCTAAAACATCAAATCTACCCTAAGACCTGAATAATGTAGGAGAACAATACCTGCCAGTCTGGAACTAGAGTAGGTGAACTAGCACCAAGCTTGCTGGTCAGCTTCCTCTTTAAACCCTCAATTTCTGTTAAGATATTCATGAATGACATAAGAACTACAAATTTAAAAATTGAAATGGATCTCTTCTTAATACAAGCACATCATCGAGAACAAATATTGTGGTGGGAAAGATAGTATTGCAGAAAAGACAGAAAAAAGTACCATTCTCTCCTGGCTTCAGTCGTCCACCGGGAAGTTTGCAGAATGTATTTCCGATCTGTAGAAGCAGTATGTGGGGGTGATTGTGCTCTTGTACCTACAACATCAAAATTGTATCGGAGCCAAGAAAAAGATGAAAAATCTCTAAGACATTTATGATGGATCTGATACAAAATGAAATTATCAATATAACATAGGGACTGAAGGAAGTAAAAAAGGGAAGAATATGAAGCAATGATAGCTGATCTCAACAACAATATTTGTTCCAATTCTAACAACATGTTGCAAATTATTGAATAAACCAACACTAAAATATATTTCCATGATACAATTGAATCGATCCAATAAAGAAATGCTTTTCGAAAATCTATTCCTCAGCAAAATGATTGCTGCAGTATCTTGTACCAAAACAACATCTACAAGAATGAAGAAGTTCTTTAGTGAATATTGACTGCAGTTCTGTAGCTACCTAGGCTAAAGATCACCGACATAGACTAGAGATCATACCAGCAAAATTGCTTCCACACTTGTCCTCATCCCCTCCTTCATGTAGCTGAATCACAAAAACGAAACAGGGCCCATCAGAATCCGAGCAAAATTAAACTCCAAAAAAAAGCCATACACCTCCAGAAAAACCTAGCTCACACTAACAAATAACAAACAGATTCGGGATTTGAAAGTCAAATTCTTGCCAATTAACTAGCCAACTAGAGGGGCATTTCCATAATCTACCGAACAAATAGTAACAAAAGTAAGGTTTATCTGGGGTTTACAACTGAGCTAATAAAGAGAACGAATTCTGAAACAAAAAAAAGGAGGGAAAAGAAACAAACTTGACTTTCATGCGAGCGAGACGATCCGCAACGGAGGTGTCTTTCTCCATCTTGGGCTCTTTGGTCCCAAACGTGTAGCTCGACAACGGGTACGTATTTACCAGCGGCGAGCTCACCATTTCTTTTCTTCTTTATGGGTCTCCCACTGATCTGTTTCTCTTCCTCTCTCGCGGTTGAAAGAGTGAGAATAAAAAGGTGAGATTTCAAATGAAATTGGCACCAAAATCTGAGCTAGGGCTTGTTCTTCGTGCCCTAATTGTACTATTAATTATTGGGACAATTTTCACGTAATTACGGAATTTTTTAGGCATCCTGACCGTTGGATCAGGACTTCATGGTGTTAGATCTAACGGTATGATTTCGCTTAGTTTCGACCGCCTTGTGTGTAGTTTCGACCGCCTTGTGTATAGTTTCGACCGCCTTCTATATTTCCCTTTTTCGTAATTTCGTTTTCTTTTTATTTTATATTTTCGTTTTCCGTGTTTAAAACGATATAATAATTTGCTAATTAAATTTTTAAATAAATTATTTAATAATTTTATGAGTTCAAGTTTAATAAAATTTCAACTCAAATAAATCGATAATAAATTTTACGATACTTCAAATATTTTGAAAAATTTTAAAAATGAATCTTAATATTTGTCACCAATTTAAACAACCTCTCTTCTGTATGAAAATTTGAAGTTTGGCTCATAGACCAGTGTTAGCTAACGTCAGAGGTGCCGCTTATAGAGCAGGGAGTATATTTAGGATTTGATTTTACTTCCCTTTGGAAGACCTCTCGAGGAGGCGAAGTGGTTTAGAGCCCGTTGTGGTCTCTCCATCGTCGTGAGCTCAAATCCCCGACCTAAAGTCTTGGACGAGAAGTATTTGTACAATATTGTCTACCTCTAGACCTAAAGTCAAAGAAATCATCCAAAGTTTTATACTGGAACAGTGTGATCTCAGATCTACAACAACAGAACAATATGTAAAGCTTAAAATCCCTAAAGAGTTGATCTCCCTCTGGAGGGAACAAAATCATACACATCTTCATGTTGGAGCTATACGCCTTGTTCTTAGAGATGGCAACAGGGCGGGTATGCCTCCCCCTACCCGCTCCACGAACCCGCCCCCACCCTCCATCCCCGCCGGAAAATTTTCTGCGTCCCCCATACCCGTACCCGATGGGGGTTTGACCCCCATCGGGTACCCGTTTACCCGCTTCTGTTTTTTTAAGGTAAATTATTTAATATGAATGGACTATTTGTTTTTCTTTTAAATTTTCATGCTACATTCATACATATATACTGAATTTAACATAAAAGAAACGAGTAAACAGAGATTATAAATTGATAGTACAAATCCACGAGTGAATTAAAAAAAAGACAACAAATTAAAATAACATACATTAGTTTTAATGGAAATTCCAAAACATAAAAAGCAATAGA
>JANVCL010000007.1:25191748-25201851 GCA_026546855.1 Erythroxylum incrassatum | reverse complement strand
ACTATTAGAGGTTAGACACTTGCGTGGCTATGACCTGATAAAGAGATGGACTTGACAGAGGAATTTGGCAATAATACTAACCTCACTTTAACCTTGTGAAGTTGGATGCGTCTTTTTAGGGGTTTGCTTTTGAGTCTTTTAATGAAAGTGCATCTTTGTAGGCCATAAATCATTGTTCAAGATTCCATCTTATCATTATACTGTTTACTTTTAGGAAAATAGTTTACTTTATCAAATTATCTTTGATAAAGATGTGACTATTAAAGTTTCTTTCTTTCTAAAAGATGTAATGAGTGTGTCTCTTAGGGAGATTTACTTTCTTACCCTTGCTTTGCCTATAAAAGCAAGGCTTCTCTTCAATTATAAGCATGTTGTAAAAAATGGTTCGACTTAAGTTGAAGTTTTAAATGAAGTTTGTTTTGAGTGTTTTGAATTCTTTCTAAGTTTTCCCTCTCCTAAAAGCTCCAAGTCTTGAATAATGTTATTATCTCTGTCTAGGTGTAGAGACAAGAATGCTCTACACTCGCCTCTTTTGAGGATCTTGTGTATTAGAACGTCTAAGACAGTCTAAAACTGCTTATAAAATAATTCCGCTGTAAGATTAGAGTTTAACGGAAAAAGAGTGAAAGTACTGTTGAGACTATTATTACAGAAGGGGAAAAGAGGAAGTGAGTAAGGTTCCTAAGAGAAAAGATGAGAGTTGTGTGCCCGTGGAGAGAAGGGCTTTATTGTCTCGTCTATCATACCTGGAACTTACTGATAGTCTTAAGAAGAGTTCCTAGATTTGTTCCACAATAGTCTACCAGACACCTGAGTAACCTCCAATCTGACTTTGATTAGTTGATAGTCTTGCCTCAAAGTCGCTACAAAATAATACTACTTTGATTTAATTTTTAAAAATAATATTTTTTAAATTTTAAATTTTTTGAAATTTACAAACTAAAATAATATTATTTATAAAAAAGGGACAATTTAAATTGAATTTTAGGTGGGCTCAAACTTAATCCAAACCTTAACCAAATCAACCCTAGACTATTAGTTTCGGCAGCTTAAGATATTTCCATTCTCTTGAGTCGGTCATTGAATCAACTTCAATGACATTTACTGCAAGTTTCAAGTCCAGTTCTACTGAATGGCACAAGATCCTCTATACAAGCCCTCAAGTCTTCTATATCACTTAGTCTATACCTAACCTGTGTCTATTATATATTATCTATCTTTTTACGTGAGACCTACAAAAATAGATGACTCAGATGTAATAGGCACGGAGTAGGTACAGAGTAAGAGTATAGAGGATCACGTCCCTCTATACAAGATTCACCGATAAGAGGTGTAATAATAACAATCAATCTCAAGCCATAAATATCAAGAAATCCCGACCCCCCCACATAATCAATCTAAGGATATAAAGTCTAACCATATTCATAGATAATGGAAATATCATAACCCTCGATTGAGACTATAGCACAATATCTATGTCTTCATAATTATAGAATTCGTACTCGTTGTTTTTAAAAAAATACATAGTAGATATAACATGATGCAAAATTAAAATATAAATTACTAATTTAAAATTAAGTTATAAACTTGCTTCGACCGACATTTATTGTTTAATATACGATTATTTTCAAATTACTACTTTAAAGTTTTAAGCTGATAAGTGATAAACAACTCTTAATTGTAACTTAAAATTGAACCTTTTAAATTAATACATTCATGTATTATATTATACATTGCATTACATATTTTTATATTTTTATTTGTACGTATTTATCTATACTTTATATTACCATTATTTTGCATTATATGTTGATTTATTGGAAACGGTCTCTCTATAATTATGATCGTGATTTAAACTATTATTGTAATTTATAATCGTGTTTACATTAATGTAATCATGTTTGTATCATTAGATTGCATAAGAAATTTGCGAAATTTAAATGGCTAAATATTATTATACGCTTGAAATCAAATCGATGTCTTTCTTTTACAATCAAAAACTTGCAAGACACCGTTGGACCCTCCGGCCAAAAGTGTGCAACTATCATCACACACTTGCCTCCAACAAACACTATTCACGAACCCATGGTTCGAACCATATCTAGTGATTGTCTCAAACCCGTGAACCCATATTGGCTCACCCCATCTCTTATCATACACGAACACTTGGTTGTTCTCCGACCCACATCCCAGTAAACCTCCATTTCTCCAAACCGACAACCCCACGAAGTTTCGATGGTTCACATGACCTTCGTACTTACGAACCATTCGCATGTCATCTAAGTCCCACATCTTTAGATGTCCATCGATGGAGGAAGACACCAACGTATGACCATCCATAAACTTCACGTATGTCACCGTTTTGCTGTGCGCATTAAGATTAATCACAGGGGTGGTCAGCATCCGGATATCGTAACAGTAAACCCGCCGGTCAGCACATCCAACGGCTATCATCGATCCTCCGAACGGATTGAATTCAACACAACAGACCGCGCGACCAACCGAGGGATGAACGGCGCCAACGCAACGTCCGCCTTCGCTCCGCGAGTCCCACATTTGAAACGAGCCGTCGTCCGACCCTGAAGCGCCTAAAGTCGGATCCCAATGGGAATAGTCGACGCTCCAAACCCGACGACCACCATGTTCGTCACGTTCAAAGATGGGCTCTCTCTTCTCGAGATCATACTCCATCACCACCCCATCATAGTCGCCCGACCCAATCACCCGCCCGCCCGACCTGGGTTTCCACCGCAGACTACTTAGCTTCGCCGGAGTGCATATGCAATAGTCACATACGCTACCGTGGTCTAAAAACCCAATGCCACCATCTTCACTCCTGCCGGCGAGCAACGATTCAAGACGGTAAATTCTTATCTTTCTGGAGATTCCCGCCGTGGCAAAGACGGTGTTGGAGTGGTCGAACTCGATGACGCCGAGAGCATCCGAGACGCTAGCTCCTTCGACGTTAGTTGAAGAAATAACAGCAGAGAGAGCGATATCCCACTCACATCTAGCTCCTTCTTGTTGCTGCTTTTGCTGTTCTTTGTCTTCGTCTTCGTCTGACTCACCCTTATCTACTCCGTCTTTGTCGAGGTTTAGATGTTTACAGCTTTGAGGTTTACTTGTGGAGAAGTTGTTCATTGCCCATTCAAGATGTATATAAGAAGGAGTTGTTTATTGTGTTGGCGGTTCACCGGCTTCCATGAAAGTTTCGCTCAAGCTCTAGCTACTTTTATGTGGATAAAAAGGATAGTTATCTTATTTGTTTATTTATAGAAAATATTTTGTTATGTTTTTCTTCTGTTAAATACTTAATGGTCCATGATATTTTCTATATTTACACTTTTACCTATTTGACAATATATATAAGTACGGACAAGGGATGTGTGTAAGTAATAGATACTAATGGCAAGAATTTGACAGATGTGATTGCACTTAATATCAAAAAGGTTTACATTTAATATTAAAATTACTTTATAGAAATTTTGGTTGAGTGACAAGCGACTCATTTACCCTTAATTAAAGGTCAGAGGTTTGATTTTTGACTTTGGGTATAGAGCAGCTATAAATTTTTGGGCCAGCTGTCCTACCCTGTGATGTGCCTTCTCATCAGTAGGGGATTAGTCACTAGATCCGCCGGTGGATACCCTGGTCAAAGATCAAAAAATACTTTATAGGCAATAGTAATATTCATTATCTAAAATTATTTAATATTAATTAATAAATTAGTGTGTTATATTAAGATTTAATATAGTTAACTTATTAATACTTAAAAATTGACTATTTTATTCAAAAAGATAATAGCTTTTACTTATATAAAAATATATATTCATTGTTATGTTAAAATACATAATAATTTTATAAATTATGTATTTTAAATAAATTATTTGATACATTTAAATTTAAAATTTTTTATTTAAACGATTATTTAAAATTCAACGTATTTAATACACAGAACTCTTCACTTCGTGGGAGTTTGAAAAGATTCTTTGTACAGGAAAATATCTTTTTGTATTTTCACAAAAAGGTTATTTAAACGTGTGAAAAATAAAAGAGTTGCGATTTTATTATATAATTTAAAAAAGGGGCAGTTATGGTATGGATCGAATTTCTACGTAGTTGGGCAGTGTACTAAATACAATGATTGGTGCAAAAAACTGAAAAAGAGAACAGGAGCGGTGGTTGCTTTTGTACCTCAGAATAAGAAAGAGAGAGGGAAGATGGTGTGGATACAGGCTGTTTTGTGTTTGTGGCATACGTGGTTTAAGCCAAGCCTTTTGTCACTTACAAAAGAAGAAATAACGGATGACATTAATGTTTCCATTTCGAGCCATTCAAAACTAACAAGCTTAATTCAATTTTAAGTTAAAATTGCAAATTTTACAAAAATAGATATTATTTTTAAAATAAAAATAAATTAAAAAGGAAAATAATTTTAGGTTTAGCTCAACCTAATTTGTCCCGATCTCAACTCAAACTCAACTCAATTTTTATTGCCTTTTAATTAGAAATGATAATTAGTCAGACCACATCAAATTTATTATCGATCCGATTCTTAAAAAATGTGGTTCGAGTTTGAATTGAAGATCATATAGATTTGTGCTACATGACTCGAGTTAGGTATGAACTTAAAATCAAAAGAATTGTTAGTAAATATATAAAACTAATTAACTTAGCCTCGCACAACAACTTAAGTTATTGTGATGAAACGGTCGCTTAATATAATATTAGAGCCTTTGTGACCAAGTAGTCATGAATTTAAATCTTATTACCCACCTATTATACAGCACGAGATAGAGTGAACCTGTGCAAGTTTCAAGCTCAAAGAACTTTTACTTAATGATGTTCATGGTAGGGTAACCTGACCCGTTCATAAATAACCTGAACCTAAACCTGAACCTAAAGGCAAGTTAGAAACAATGTCTCAGGTTCTACCATCTTATTTGAAGAATAATTGTTTAATAATTTATCTTTTTTTTTTTCTAGTATGGATCTTTTATAAGATATTGTTTGACTTATTTTTACTTTGCTTGAGTTTAAAACGTTGGATTAATCTTTGATGAATTTTATATGCATACTTTTATGAATAATTTGTATTTGTTTAAACCAATTATTTTTATAATTTTTGTCATATACATTAAATGGTTAACTTTAAAGGTGAATCTTGAAGTAATTACTAAAATTGATCCTTTTTGATCGGTACACCTATATTATAAGTCTCACCGTATCTCTGCAAAGATTGCACACTAATTGACTTTTTCTAATCTCTCAACTGTCTGTCTGTCTGTATTAACTGCTGCCTGTTACACTATTCCGTCGGCTGCTACCTTTTTTTCTGCTAACACAAAGTACTTGCCTTCTAAAAGTACCTGTAATTCCCCTATGTCCGTACTTCATAAAATCAAATGGGAACTTAGTACATGGAAGTCTTTGAGCTTGGGATACGAACCATAAGTTTGGGGTAAAATTGAAGTAATAGAGTGGATAAATGTATGAGCTGCGATGGTGCACGTTCCATGGAGTTTGCTCACAAGATCCAGTGATATTTAAGTTATTATGATAATGACGTCTTAGAAAGTCTAGTTGCCTTCATGTCTGTCACTTGTCAGATCGGGGTGGACAACCGGAAAGGGAAGGAAGTTGGAAATGCAGTTACTATGGTTGCTAATAGAGAAGCTTAAGAGTGAGTATTTGGGTAATTTGGATCAGATTTTTACTGTTCGAATTTGGCCCGAATTATTCGAAACTTTTTTTGTCTTACCCGACCCGAACCTGAACTTTTAATTATCCAAACTTACCCGACCCGAATTATCTATTTACCTGGCACGATTTACCCGAATTATCCCGACCCGATTTACCCGAATTATCCTAATTATCCTATTTCACAATTTTTTTAAACCTAATTCGGGTAATCGGATAGGCCCGAATTTTTCCCCTACCTGTCCCGGCCCGAAAATAATTCGGGTAACACCCGAGCCGGCCTGAATTACCCGAACTTTAGAATTTCCTTACCCGAATAATACTCACCCCTAGTCTTGACCGCAGTTCCCCCTTGAAGCCGAGCTGTGGGGTGTACATTCTGGCCTCCAACTGGCTTAGGACCTTGGGTATCGTCGTCTCGTTCTCGAAGTCGACTCGCTCGAGGTGATCAATATCCTCTCTACTTCTTACGGTAATACTCCTGACCAGTCTGTTTTGATTGCAGATATTAAGAGTCTCCTTTGTCAACCTTGGATCGTCTGGTTCCTGCATATCTACCAAGAAGGCAATTTGAGTGCTGATTGTTTGACCTCCCTTGTTGTTTTTGCTAGCCCTGGTTTTCTTCCTCTTCTGGAGCCTCCGACAATTGTCTGGGCCCATATGCAATGTGATCTTCAAGGGCCTTTGTCGGCCAGCAGTGGTAATCGTTAGGCCAGTCGTTTTGGGTTATTTTCCTTTGTAATAAAAAGAAGATGTTAAAACTACGTCGTTTTAATCATTCGTTATTTTAATCACTAAACAATCAAACAGAGTAAAATTGAACCAAAAAATTTGTAAAAATATGCAAAAACCTAACTTTTGGAAGTATTTAGTAATTATTTTTTATAATTTTTTATAATTTTTTTTGGAGAGGATATAGATGTCGTATGTACGCTAGAATCAAAACTAATAAATGGTTGAAGACATCCTTACGAAAGTGCACCAAAAAAAAAAGAAAGATGCCAACTTTTTGCCTTCGAGACTATCTGCAACTGACCCCAGCTTACAATTTGTTTATATGCAATTAGGAATGTGAAGATAAGGAAATCAAAGATAACTGTCTAAAGGGCCCACAAATTTCATCACTTTCCCTACTGATAATCTCAACTGTATCCATCATTGCTTTCATCATGACAAGCACCGATTGCTTGACAGAAAATTTGATAAAGTGATATAAGAAAAATAGAAAACTTTATACGATTGCCATGTTGTGTCGTCCATTAATGGGCACTTTGAAAAAATACAGAAAATTAAAAATAAGGGGTCGGCGGTTGGCTTTGAGCAATCGGCTGTCCATACCCAAAAAAAGGGCTAGAGATGGATCGTAAGGATTGGTGAAGGAGAAGAGACAAACTGTGAATAAGAAAGTTGGTTATGATCCAGTCCAATTTTAAATGGTTTAGTAAAACAGGTCGGTTTGGATAACATTAACTATTGTAATTAGGTAGTTTTGCACAAGTTATGGAGTAACCTGCTTTTTTCTTTGTTTGTGCAGTATGTCATACTCATACTATAATTAAACAGCTAGCTAATACCACCATGTATAAACATAATCTGTCAGATCTAGCCAACAATGTTAATACACATGTCAAAAACTTGCTAGAACAACATCCTAAGAACCCTGATTTTCTACTGTTACTATTGGATTGATTGGCTTTTTCATTTACGAGAAAGTTGCCGAACTGAACAAGCAACAACTTTTGCCCACTGTCTCAGCTTTGTCTTCACCATCTCCGGAGCATCATCTACCAACCACCAACAAAAAAACCATTAGATCAATATTCCAACAGAACAGCTGAAAATTGCTGTAGCAATATTGTGGTCACCCACATTCATCAAGTACAATTGTTCGTATAACAAACTGCAACTGAAGAAGAATCTCCGCCAATTCAAACTTACCGAAGACATAATTCTGAAATACTCCTTACCTTGATCAATTATCGATGATGTACTTCCGTTATCACCATGAGAATAAATCGACGACTCAGACGAAGACCTTGACAAACTGTTACTGTACTGTCTCTCCACAGCGCAGTACCACCCTAAAGCAGGCAACGTATCCGACAACTTGGGATTAAGCTCCGGAGAGTCCGGGCCAAACCCGAATCCCAATTCAATGCACGCCTTCAGCTCCTCCAGATCCACGTCGGTCACGCTCTTTACGCGTCGGAGACGGCGAGCGTTGTTGTTCCCTTTGAGCCTGAGCCAGGTCTTCTCCCTCTCCTCGTCAGGAGACCAATTGTTGAGAAACTTAGGCGTATCACCGGACTTTCTCATCATTTATACCCCTGTCCCGTCGTCGTTGTGGTTGTCGTCGTCGTCGTCGTAGGTGGCGGCGGCTGATGGTGGTTTTACGCTAACCTCTACAGCTTCTAGACTTTCAACACTCTACATAACAAATTCTCGCGTGTATACATGTATATATTTCGACAGACCGTAGGTTTCGGTGTTGTTTAAGGTTCGAACTTGATTCTTTTTCGGATTTGATTTTGGCTTTAATTCAACTACAAATTTTAAAGTGGTTTATATTTTGATTAAGTTTATTAATTTATTTTGTAAATTTATCCATTTTTATAAATTAATTATTTTTATTTAATTTTTACTTTTTAAATTTAAATTTAAATCCTTTATTGGATAAGAATATTCTCTTTAATCATATTTAATGATATTTACTAAGAAGATTGATGAACTAGTTTAAATGTTTAATCCGATTAGATAAGACAAGCTATTTAATTTGTTATATACTCAAATTCAAATTCAAATCCAAATCAAATGATAAGATCAAGTCTGCTAGATTCTCTTTTTCTGATTTTCCAGCCCAAGTCTTTTTCTTGAAATTTTGAGTAGTCATTTTCGTCTAAGCTAATGACTTGCGAAACAGCGTGGACTGGACTGCATTTTCTGTTGACGTGGCTAATGTTAGATGACGAAAATGTTACATATAAAAATAGTATAATACGTGTTTAAGTATGATTGGTCACGAGAGTGATATAAAAGATATATTCTAATAGTTGAAAAGTTATTAATAAATAAAATCCTATTTTCATTTCTTTATTTTCTATTTTCTAAAGTCTAATTTCTAATACAATAATCTCAAAACTCATTTGATTGTAATATTTAATATTTACTGTCACAGTCAATGATTATTTTGGAAGAAGATTAACTCCATCAATATTTCTTCTATATTAGATTTGATCTTTTCTTCACTCTTGTTCTTTTTGTTTCATCTTAATATTTAATTCTTGATTCTTCTTTTTTTGTTTCATCTCAATCTTTAATTCTTTATTCTTGTTTTCTTAATTTTTTTACATATTAGTCTTTTAATTACCAAATCTTAAACATGTTATATTTGGGTGAAAGATATTTAAAATTTTTCTTTTTAATGAAAAATTGGCTAAAAAATGATATTCATTAGAGAACTCCATATGAAGAATTAGTAAAATTTGATATTCAATTGAATCATAACGAGAGGGCATAATGTATGTGGAAAACAATTTAAAGAGTCAATGCTTTGTCAAATTAGGAAATTTGAGCAAAAGATGAAAATAAGTATAGTATAATTGAAAATCCTATTCAAACAATGTTTTCATCACAATCCAAACTAGGTTATACCACTCTCTCTTCCATCATTGCTACTACTACCAGCATCTTCATCAACCAATGACCTTACTTAGTCCACGTAAATTAAGAGCAAGTATTTAAGATGATGGAGTCAAGGAAGAAGTACTCCAAGATGAAGAAGCATATAGAATATGAAGAAGAAATAGAAATAGGAGACATGACACTATGCACAAGAGCTTTAAGCAAAAATATGTTTGTAACAATTTTACAATGTGTTGCCTAAAATTAGAATGATGAATATTTTGCTGCCTTTGATAATATTAAGAAGTGATAATAATAAATTGTTGTCTTATATTAAAAAAGACCATAAAATTATAAAACAATTGTTTTAAATGGGGATATTAATTATAATTGCTATTGAAATAAAGTGATTTGTTGAAATGTCTTTCTAGTTTTAACCCCTAAGATTGCATTTATCGATTTGTGAATTTCACTATTAGGTTTAACCCTAATTTAAATGATTTATGTCGACCTATTTCTAGGTTTGCATGCAACTCCTTTTAGTTATGATAGATCGATTTATACAAAAGAATTGCTATACCACAATTGCATGAAATCATACATCAATCAATATTTTGAACAAATTAATTTAAAAACTAATCAAAACAAATAATTAAATCTCAATGAATCTGATGGCGTGTCAAACCAGCAAAAATAAATTCCTACTCTAGAACACTTAAGCGAGTAAAGTGGTGAATAGGGTCGAACCACAGAGACCAGTGAAGTAATTATTTATTTGTGCG
>JANVCL010000007.1:25173040-25191648 GCA_026546855.1 Erythroxylum incrassatum | reverse complement strand
ACCCGATTTATCCGAATTACCCTAATTATCATATTTCACAAATTTTTTAAACCTAATTCGGGTAATCGGGCCGGCCCGAATTTTTTTTCCTTACTCGTCCCGGCCCGAAAATAATTTGGGTAACACTCGGGCCGGCCGGAATAATGCTCATCCCTAGAGAAGCCAAAGCCCGCGTCAGCCATCGAGCTTCTAACTGAGTTTGGGTTTTTTATTTTCAAAATATTGAGTTTTTAGGTTGGAATAAAACTTAAAAATTTTAAACAAAACGACACCATTTTTATTTTTTTAATTAAAATCATATATGTTTAGTTCAAGTTTAGCAAGACCTTATTTGAACTTTGAGTTGCTTAAGTCCAATCAGATTCAAGCTTGGACTTAAAACCTCTAATTTGATTGGTCTAAGTCAATTTTGAGACTTGAGTCGACTCTAGCTTAGGCTAATCTGTTGTAAAAATGATCTAATCGGGTTCAAACAAAGCTTAAAATTTTAAGTGAAATAATATTATTTTATATAAAGCGATATCATTTTTTAGTTTTTAAAATTAAAATAATATAATTTTAGCTTAAATCTGATCGAGGTCAATTAAACTTCAAGTTGCTTAAGTCTTGTTAGAATCAAGCTCAGACCTAGAATATTAAGCTTGAGTTGTGAAGTTAGGTTCGAGGTTTTGATGAGCTTTAGCTCGGACTGACCTATTACCAAGCCTAGTTGCTAATGAGAGGGTCAAGTTTAGCTCATCTCGAAATTTGATTAAAATTCAAATTAAATTGTTGCTTTGATTGGATCGATTTAAATTGGTTTAAATTGTTCTCTTTAATTCAAAATTTATCAAGTTATTCTTTTGTTCATTGATCAGAACATCCTTAATAGTTATTATTATTTAATTAAATCACAACGTTTGGTTAAAACTCATTTACTTAATTGAGATTTTAGAGTTAGCAATTGACTTGAACGGTCCAAAATAATTAGATTGTTTTATTTTGTAAATTTTTTAAAAGGTTAAAATAAAATAGCATTATTTTAAATAATTACACTAAAATGATGTTACTAGCCATTCGACTTTGATTGAACATGAAGTTGAACCACACCTTAAAAATAAGAATGACAATAAGTCAAGTCACTTTGGACTAGCTGTTTCTATCAGGGCTTAAGGGACAATTGAGCTTGACCTATTTTTTTATTTTTTAAATTAACAATATAAAACAAATGTCATTTTCGTTATAGGTTTCAAGTCTGGGGCCAAATCGAGTTTGGACAACTCGAGCCTAAGTTATCCCAATGTTATACTTTTTTTAAAAGAGGTTTAAGGCTCGATTAATCTTAACTTGACCCCGTTCACTACAAATTAGGCTCAGGTCGGTCTCTACTTAAAAGTCGAACCAATTAAATCTTAAATAGATTATTCTAATTTAATCCATTATCATTTCACTCTCGATCTCTCTCTCCCCTATCAGAAAATGGGCCTCATATTATTTTCTGCATCTAAATTGGACTATTATTGAGTTTGATCCGTTTGTTTGTTGCTGTTGTTAATTTCTCTTCTCCCATAAGTAACACAAGCTCAAAATTCAACTCAAATTTAATTGGAATTAATTATTAAAATATATTTTTTAAATAAGATATATATGTTAAATTATTTTAGATAAAAATTTGGGATAAGATTTATTAATATCTTATCTCCAATTTTTTATTTATTTTAAATGGCTATAAAATTGACATTTCTTCACATTAGAGGTGAAATAATCAAATCCTTTTTCATATTTAAAAATTAATAATTTATTTTACGTAAATGAAAATATATTTAAAAAGTGAGTTGTTATATGAAAATACAGATAAAGAATTAATCTTTTCTTAAAAAAAAGAGTCCAAACATGACAAAAAAGTCTCAAACTTAGAAGTAATAGTGGTTCGGAGTCGGGTTCAGGCTTTAAGAGTTACATTTCAAGTTGAATCGAACATAAAAACTCATATAAAAACTTAGTTCCAAAGTCAAAAATTTTAAAAAACTATTTAATATCAAGTAATAATAATAATAATTACAATTCAATACAAATAGCTCTAAAAGTAGACAATCTTATTCTTAGCTGATAAAGAAATTGTTTTAAACAGACTTACATTATATATAGGAAATAATATAATAAAATAAAATATTGATTTAATATCCAATTAAATTTAATCAAAATTGGGGACTAGGCGTTAATGAGATGCCTACATGAACTAAAGCTCGCCAAGTACGTATGTTGTGCGGTTACATATATTAACCGAACAAAGGGAAGTTCCTACACGAAGGCCTTGATGGGCAAGGAAAAGCAGCAAGTCATTTCCCGCTTTTTCGCCCCTAAACCCAAAACCTCGGATTCGCCACCGCCGGCGACCAACCCTTTATCTTCATCTTCGTCATCAAACCCACCTCTGAAAATCTCTGCCACCGTCTCGTTCTCTCCCGCCAAGCGCAAGCTCCTGTCTTCACACCTCGCTTCCACTCCCAAAAGACCCAAACTTTCCCCTCATACACAAAGGCCAATTCCTAACCCATCTCTTCACCAGAAGTTCATTGACAAACTACTCGAACCAATCCCTGAAAATCCTCAACTCCAAATCTCATGCCACAGTGACTCCGTAAAGTTCACTCCTTTAGAGCAGCAAGTGGTGGACCTCAAAGGCAAATACCCAGATGTTCTTTTGATGATTGAGGTTGGTTACAAGTACCGGTTTTTTGGGGAAGATGCAGAGATAGCGGCGGCAGTGCTTGGAATTTATGCTCATAAAGATCGCAACTTTATGACTGCAAGCGTGCCAACTTTTCGATTAAGTGTCCATGTTAGAAGATTGGTGAGTGCAGGCTATAAGGTTGGTGTTGTTAAGCAAACTGAGACAGCTGCTATTAAAGCACATGGGGACACGAAGATCGGGCCGTTCTCAAGAGGGTTGTCGGCTTTGTATACAAAGGCTACACTGGAGGCGGCCGAGGATTTGGGAGGAGGAGAGGAGGGTTGTGGTGGGGAGAGCAATTATTTGTGTTGTGTAGTGGAAAAAAGTGTTTTTGAGGGAAATGATGAGTGTGAGGGTGTGCCTGAGGTGAGGATTGGATTTGTCGCTGTTGAGATTTCGACCGGAGATGTAGTTTATGGTGAGCTCAATGATGGCTTTATGAGGAGTGGGCTTGAAGCTGTGGTGTTAAGCTTGTCTCCAGCTGAGCTACTTCTAGGGGATCCTCTGTCAAAGCTAACAGAGAAGGTACTTGAAATAAATCTCTAATAGTTCATTTAGTTAACGTGAAAGGATTTAGAAAGTGAACGAGAAAGCTTTCTTGTTTGTGTGTGAAGCCATGCATTTTATTTTTGTTGTTGTTAAAGGTTTGACGTTCTTTGATTGTTTTGGCATCAAGGCTCGGTGCCTTGCCTTTTACCATGTATGTTACCATACTTGTATCATGCTTTAGTTCTAAGGATTCTCTTCTTAACGTTCTGTAATCTGCTTAAAATTAATTATTAAGTTTAACTAAACTTAATTCAACATGTGTGTCTTACTCTTCACTATCATATACTGATTCAAATAGGAATAGCGAATTTGCTTGGGCAGTTAAGATTTTAGGTAGCAGTTTCCTTATGCTTAACGGTACAGAAATCCTATTTCAGTTAACTTCAGGTAATTGTAAGACGTACAAGGAATCAGGTCAACTTAGATGATCAGAATGAACGATGGAATGACAATTGGTCGAAAATTGCAATAGTCTGGTTTAGCTGAGCTTATTCTATGGATTCTTGTTTATCAGTCTCTGCTGGCATATGCTGGACCTGCTTCAAATGTTCGAGTTGAGCGCGCCTCTCGAGATTGCTTTAGCAATGGTAGTGCACTTGCTGATATCATGTCTTTGTATCAGAATATACAAGAAAATATACCGGATAACAGAAAGCAAACTCAAGAAGTGACAGAACAGAGAAGTGATAACTTATTGATTAAGGTGAGATGGCTTTCAAACTCCTCCTTTCATGTGATTTTGTTGTTTTTCTTCTAGTTTTGTTTCAAAAGATGGTGCTCGATATGGTTTTACACTTTCCTTTTTTATTCTCTTTATCATAAGTCCATTTATGCTAATGTTTTATTTCTTTTTCTTTGATCTTCTATTTACTTTCTGATTTTTATCCACCCTACTTCAAAATGAAAGGAAATCATTAACATGCCAGATTTGGCAGTGCAAGCATTGGCCTTAACCATCCATCATCTCAAACAATTTGGATTTGATAGCATTTGGGGGCTTGGAGCTTCGTTCAGATCTTTCTCCAGCAACATGGAAATGAACCTTTCAGCAAACACACTTCAACAATTAGAGGTGATTGACTGGTTTCACTGAATAACTATGAAACTGTGGGTTTCACTAAAGACCTCTCTTAATGGAGCTAGCATCATTTGGTAGTTAGTTCATTGAGTGTTGGAGAATCTTCTGAAATAGCTTAGTGCATCATTTGTGCTATGATTATTTCATCTAACAGTCTGTACGTGACAGTGATTCGCAGATTGATCATCAGAATGCTTTTTTTTCCCCCTTCATTCCTATGTTCTATCAGCTTTACTAGGATTAAAAATTGGTGGTTTGTTGAAAAGGGGGAGAGCAAATTTTGGACAAATAAGTCTTAACTGCCATGTTCCAACTCCCTTGAACGGAGTTGTAGGAACTTTATCTCATGTCTGAGAAGTCAATTTTCTTGCTCTTAGATTTATGCCTTAATTCTTCCTAACTTTCCAGTTATTTCAAACCCTGTTTCTAAACTTGGATTAACAAGTTACCATTTAGGTCTTGAGGAACAATTCAAACGGTTCTGAGTTTGGGTCCTTGCTACATATGATGAATCATACTCTTACAATACCAGGTTCAAGACTGATGAGAAACTGGGTAATGGTCTTATTTTGTATATTTGACTATCAACTTCATTGTAATCTATTACATAGATTTAATAAGTAATGCCTGATACAGGTCACTCACCCATTGTGTGCTAGAAGCATGATAAATGCTCGTCTTGATGCTGTTTCTGAGATTGCAGAATCCATGGGCTCTTATAGAGCTGCTCCTTGGGTTAATGAGATTGATAAGGAGAAAGCTGACTTATGCATTGTACAGCCTGATTTCTATAACTTGCTCTCTTCTGTTTTAACAACTTTAGGAAGATCACCTGATATTCAACGTGGAATAACCAGAATTTTCCATCGCACTGCCACTGCATCTGAGGTAATCATTGGTTGTTTCGAGACTGTTCAGCTCATTTTCATAAGGGTTATCCGGCCCTCTAACAGTGTCTTAAAATGGCTTTAAGAATGAATAACAGTTTCCCATTTTCAATCTTCTCTTGGTTTTACGGCCTTCTTCCAATGTGAAACACCAGTTGCATCTCTTTACAACTTCTTGGAGGGGCTTAAACAGCTTCTATTCTTTCCTCTGATATTGTGATTTTCAACGATACTTTGCTACTTGCTGACATTTCATTTCTGAAGGCACTGAAAAGCCTAGACATGTAATTTGTTATCTGGATTCAAGATGCATTTTAACTTGGTAAAGCAAGAGAACCTTTTTTACCTAGACAATAATCATGATATGCTGTTGGTAATTGATGTGCTTGCTGAAAATTTTAAGTCTTCAAACAACAGTTCATTGCAGTTATTCAAGCTATATTATATGCTGGAAAACAGCTTCAGCGACTTAACATTGAAGAGGATCATGAAAATGCCAGAGTGCAGGCACAGATTGTAAAATCTGTTCTATTGAAAAAGTTACTTTTGACTGCTTCTTCCACGAATATAGTGGGTATTGCTGCCAAACTGTTGTCTATGCTAAATAAGGAAGCAGCGGAACAAAAGGATCTGCCAAACTTGATTTTAAGTTCGAATGGCCAATTTCCAGAGGTTTGTATATTCCAGATAGTTCTTTTTTTATGTATCACTATTTTATGTTTTTCAACATGTGTTAAATGTCACATTTTATTTCTCTAAACATACTCAATTTACTTTGCCTAGGTTGCAAAAGCCAGGGAAGCAGTTCAATTAGCAAAGGAGAAGCTGGATTCTTTGATCAGCATTTACCGCAAACACCTTAGAATGCGTAACTTGGAATTTTTTAGTGTGTCAGGAATCACACATTTGATTGAGGTAAGGCTGCAAGTTTTAAGGAAATGCATTTAATTCTTTGATGCAGTGCTGTACACTATTCAGTCGTTTAGTGTACAGCATCATATGACCTATTTGAGGTTTTGTGTTTGTATACTCTTTGTCCCAGTTATTCTAAATTTAGCTGCACTGCATGCTGTACTTCTGATTAGTTAACTTTGCAGTTGCCTTCGGATGTAAAGGTGCCATTAAGCTGGGTCAAGGTGAACAGCACTAAAAAGACTATTAGATACCACCCACCAGAAGTAATCGCGGCCTTAGATGAACTATCACTGGCCAATGAAGAACTAATGGTTGTTTGTCGAACTGCTTGGGATAGATTTTTGATGGGATTTGGTAAATATTATGCTGAATTTCAGGCTGTTGTTCAGGCTCTTGCAACGTTGGATTGTTTGCATGCTCTTGCTACTCTTTCAAAGAACAAGGTGTGCTAAAATTTTCTTTCTTTTTTTCCGTTAACTTCTGCCTAGTTTGATGCAATGT
This sequence comes from Erythroxylum incrassatum, assembly GCA_026546855.1. Lineage (NCBI taxonomy): Eukaryota > Viridiplantae > Streptophyta > Magnoliopsida > Malpighiales > Erythroxylaceae > Erythroxylum > Erythroxylum incrassatum. The sequence goes on along the minus strand of JANVCL010000007.1, from coordinate 25,185,005 downwards.
GATTCTTTAATTATTTCTTGCAGAACTACATGCGGCCAGTATTTGTCGATAATGAAGAACCTGTTCAGATCCATATCTGTTCTGGTCGTCACCCGGTATAATAGTCATGCTACATCTTATTATATGTGCAACTTCTATTCACCAATAAGTCACTATTTCTTTTTATCTAAATGATTTCAGATTACAAGATGATTGAAATTACCATATTATTTCATGTCTAGCATGTTGAAGAAAATCATGTAGATTGTTGAAACTTTAGGTTATATTATGATCATTCATTATGTGGTGTGATGAGCTGCTGCATGATATTTTTCTGTGGAGTCTAAAACTCAAGCTCAGTGGATTGTGATATTCTATTACAGGAGTAGAGATTATGGTCAATAGTCTGTTTCTTGTTGGTTATTTGTTGATTATGCCTAACAGGTTCTAGAGACCATTTTGCAAGATAATTTTGTACCAAATGACACTAATTTGCATTCAAATGGTGAGTATTGTCAAATTATTACTGGACCAAATATGGGAGGAAAGAGTTGCTACATTCGCCAAGTTGCTCTCATCGCTTTGATGGCTCAGGTAGATTGTAATTTTATATCTTCATTTATTCATAATGTTTGGCAGCTGTTCGATTTTTCTTTCCTGGCCATATCTAACTAATGTTAGTGAAAATTGTAAAAATTCCTGTTGAGTTTTTTCAGTTGATTTTATCGTTGGCTTCATTTTTGTAAGAACATACTATTTTGTTCAATCAATTATTTCTTATGTTATGTCTTGAATTCCTTTGAACTTCTTTTCTTGCTGGTTTCAATTAGTTCACGTAAAATTTACTTTTTGTTGCTTTTATTTGACAAAAATGAGTTCTTGTGAGTTATGGTCACTTCATTCATAGTTGCCCTCTCATCCCTCTAGGTTGGCTCCTTTGTACCAGCATTGTCCGTAAAACTGCACGTGCTAGATCAAATCTACACGCGGATGGGAGCTTCCGACAGTATTCAACAAGGTCGAAGCACATTTCTTGAAGAACTGAGCGAGGCTAGCTATATACTCAACAAGTGCACACCAAACTCGCTGGTTATCATTGATGAGCTTGGTAGAGGAACAAGTACGCATGACGGTGGAGCTATTGCGTATGCTGCGTTGCACCATCTGCTTGAGAAAAAGAAAAGCATGGTCCTTTTTGTAACTCACTACCCAAAAATTGCTGACATCAAGAGAGAATTTCCAGGCTCTGTAGGAGCATACCATGTTTCTTATTTGACTTCACAGAAAAGTACAGAAGCCACAGACTCGGAATTTGATGGTGAAAATGTCACTTACCTTTACAAGCTGGTACCTGGTGTTTCAGAGAAAAGTTTTGGATTTAAAGTCGCTCAGCTTGCTCAGGTAAACTGTAAATTCTGTATTGAAATAGTGATAGGGTCAAGTTGCACATAACTTTGCAGTCAGTTTCTTGAAAATTTTGCATATTCTCTTTCATGGAAACTCCATTACTGTTGCAGATACCTTCATCATGTATCAGACGGGCCATTGCCATGTCTTCAGAGCTGGAAGCTGTTGTAAACAGCAGAATAGGAAACAAATCAGGTTCAAACGAGCTGATAAAAAGCTTACCGATGGACGAAGAACAACCAGAACAGAGTACAGAAAAATGTAGTAATCCTTGCAGGGAATTGTTTTGGAACTTGAAGTTGGCATTGCAGGATGATGACCCTACAAAGTGCATTCAGTTCTTGGCTAATGTTAAAAGGATTGCAGAGGACTTAACATCCACACGACAAATTCATTGACTTCCATGAAATTTTCCCATCTGTAGATTTTTTTTGTTTGTCAAAATGAGTTATAATTACTTGTACCTAAACACTCCGTCTGTAATGTTTAAGATCCAGCTTTCAAATGTGCATTTGTAGAAGATAGTTAAATTTATTTCAATATATTTATTAAGAATTATAATATAAGAATAAAATTTAATTTATATAAAAATTAAGAGATCATTTGACAGAAGGTAGAGACATAATTAAGTACGCAAAAAATATCTATCTACTACAAAGCAGGGATACATGAACAATGGTTCTAAGAAATGTCATCCCTAATGCTAGCTATGAACAATCTGAGTTCACTACAACAACGCAGGGATACATGAGCAATGGTTCTAAGAAATGTCATCCCTAATGCTAGCTATGAACAATCTGAGTTCTCTTGCCTTTCTTGCATGTTCAGGTGACACTTCAGTTTCTGAGTCACTTAAATCTATTACATCAACAACTTGGTTTCTAGCTTGTCGGGATTCTGAGAAATTAGGCAGGTTTCTTGGTGGGGGAGGACTAGAAAGATCAATGACCTGATTTTGACCAAGACCTGTGTTACTAGCATAGCATGAGGTGAAAGTATTGGCTTCTCTGCTTCTTTCTGACCCTGCATTAAGTCCTCCGTGGTTTGTCAGACCTAAGGTGGCTTTATTATTTGATATAGCTGGTTTTGAAGAATGGGAGGAACTAAAAGCTGTATTGCCTTCTGATTCTATTTCCAGCAACAAAGCTTGGAGTCTAGAGTCTAGGTCAGCAATAGTAGTACTCTTCACCAACTTCTTTGGTCTTCCTTTGTTTTGTTTTTCTTTCTTGCCCTGAGCTTTTCGTTCCTCAAACTCGGTTATCTTTTCAGGACAGGCACTGAAAAGAGAAGGAAAGAAACAAGAAAAAGCAATCCCTTGAATCACAATGTGAATCATTTAAGATTTACAAAAGTTTAACAACATAATGGTAAAGCTACTTAGAACCTCAGATCAGTTGCAGGAGTGTATCAAACAGATTGCAGATATCTTTGAATAAAAATAAAAAACAACAAATTCTCATTTGGAGGGTTTGGATCATAAGCCATTAACTCTCCACGCTTCTAGCATAAAAGTACTCAAAGTCCAGGTGCACTTTTGAGTACGTAGAAAACTCAAGCAATTGTAAATAGTACCTTTCAATTAGATCTGCTGAAACTATAGAGGTCTTAAGCCCGTCCAACCTATCCCACAACACCTCAAAGCAATCTCTTCCTTGCACTTTTCGGTGCTTGACAATTTCTGTCACTGGGCACTTCACTGGCATCTGCAGCGCAAGGTTTTGCTCAGAGGTTAACAATAATAGATGGAGATGATTTCTATGAATGGCATATTGACATGCTTCAGGCAACCAAGTTTTACTGTAAAACTAATGCATGAAGCAACTGCTTTCACACACAAATGTCAATTTATTTCTGTGGAGTATGCCTCCAAACACTTTTTGGATTTTCATAAATACATCTATTTCATTTTTTTCATAAAAATCTGTACAGCCACATTCGTGTTTAAAGGATGGAGATTGTATTTTAAAGCTGCAGTTAGAAACCACATTCAACTCAGTTCCTTTTGGGATCTTCAAGCAGGAGGACAAGTATTTTAAATATCCATACCATCACATTAAGACCCAACAACTCTAAAGATAGTAAACCAACCAATACGGAGGAACATCAGGCACTGGCTAGTTGGTGAAACTAGTACCTGGTACAGAGGAGGCTGAACTCCAAGTTGTGATGAAGCTGAACGTAACTTGGCAAATCTTCGTAGATCTCTTTCAGCAACTTTTGGAAGGACATACTCATCTACAATGAAGCTACCATGTAAATGCAGCTACTACATTAATGTTACATCTTAAACAATTTGCATGGTAACAGAAAGTAAAGACCTGTTTTCACTAGAGGCCACCCAAAAAACTGAGCACATATTTGTTGAAGCTCAGCCCGTTGAAATGGAAGATTTGCAAGCGCCCTGTGAAAAACATAACGGCAAAGGAACAAGATCATAGAAACTATGATGCTACTTGACGTGTCAAGACCAAGTCAGCTAAAGCAGAAAAACTCTACCATTTTATTTGCGCTCAAGTGAAGTCAAAACCCAATGCAAAGAGTGTACATGTAAACTTTCTTCGTGTAACCATGTAATGAATACATGTATTCAATGAACAAAAAAGACTTGGTTATGTTCTAGTCGGAAATAGATGAAATCATTTTATCAAATGAATACATCATGGGGAAAATAATGAATAAATCAGAACAGATGTCAGCTACATTACCTATGGACTTCATCAGAATCTGCAGAGTGGCACTTAGGTTTTAAATATGCATTTATAACTTGCAAGCATGGATTCGATGCTTCAGAATTATCATTGCTACCTACAATAGTCATCAAGTATTAAGGCAGAAGTGGAACTAGTGAACTCGCATGTTCCAAGCTCAACCAAATTCTGAAATGCAACAGTATAGAACCAGATGCAAAACAATGGCCGTAAGATTTGCAAAAAGGAGGTTCTTCTCATCACCCCCAGCAGGGACGGAGCTACACTCCAAAAAATTTCACATGAAAAAATTATTATTTTAAGTTTTGATCAGATAAAAAAAACAAAATTTTGCTCCAACTAAAATTTTGCCCCCATTAAAAATAAAATTTTGCCCCCACTCAAAAAACTTTCTGGATTTGTCCCTGACCCCAGGTATCAATTGTTGAATGCACTGGGTTTGAATTTTCATTGCCATCAAGAGCTTGACTTAGTGTCTTCGAACATTTTGTCTTCTTTACAAAAGATAGTCCGACTGATATGATTTGTTGAAAGATATTGTTTTCTCCAACAGACTTGATAAGCCGGCAAGCTGATTCCTAAAGTCATTGAGTAAAGTGTAACAGCACAAGTATATATCAGCCAACTCAAATATGATAAGTGCATCAATAAAGAAAAAAAAAAGGAGAATGAATAAGAAAGAAACAGATACAGTAAAGAAGCAGTGGAATATCCAAACATACTGGACCAAGACCGTGAACACCCTGACAGTAATCACACCCAAGAAGAAGGGCCAGTGTAATCTGGAGACAGAAAGATAATCATTGAGCATTACACAACCAATCACAGGCCAAAAGAAAATGCAAGATAGCAGAGTGTTCAGGTGTGAGCCTTTGATGAGTTTCACTTTCATAGGAAAAAAATTAAAAAGGATTTTCTTAAAGATAAAGACCAAAGAAACTTGCCAACGATTTCCTTCCAAATCCAAGGTTTCTTTCAATATCAGCCATATCGTAGCATACAACATGACCACCTTCTGCTAATCATCAAAAGAACTGGTCAGTAGTAGTCAAAATTAATGATGAGCAAATAATTGAATCAATAGACAAAAAGCCTCCCCATCTGCTCACCCAGGCATATATCTCTGTACACCATCCTAGCACCAAAAAGGAAGATGTCTGAATCTGAACTAAAGCAACCATCCTGATAATAGGGCAAAATAAATAAATTGGAAACTTAGAAATTTATCCAAGTGACACAACTGAATCCAGACTAAGATTTTTTGCTACTTACACACAATGATTCTGAATTGAGTAATGCACACTGTGCTTCAGCTTCCTCAATTCTGGAATTAAGAAAAAGAAATGTAGGAGAAATAATTTGTCAAAGGTGCAGCCATTGCTTTAAGAATCTATATGCATTAAATTGTAGCCTCACTAATTTCGTAGTGCTTTTACAAGTAGCAACATTCTTGGAACCAGACTTCGTCATTAATTCATTGGTCTTAGTATCAAGTTCTAAGGGAACCAGTTATAAACTACTTTCTATCAAGCAGTTCAATCCTTCAGATCTCTGATAAAATGATTCAACACTGGTTCACCTTCAACAGAACTTCCACAATAATATTAACAGAAATAACTTCATTGAAATACCCATCCAGACAAGGGATTCCAAGCGCCAGTCCAAGGACTTTAGCTTCCTTGATCATGCGGGAGAATTCAGACCCCATGTTTCTCTTAAGAGAGCATGCTTTTTGTTGATTCACTTCATCCTGGGAAACCTGAAGTGCGGAGAAACCATTTGCAGGTTAACAGATAGAAAGAAAGAAAACAAAAAAACTAAACCTGTAGAACAGAAAGAAATTGAACTGTTTAGAATAGTAAACAAGGTTTTCCTACCTCGATTCCCGATTTTAAGCGATGCCTGTAAGTTGCTAGTTTGATAGCCGGAATTGCTCCGTCTACAAGGGAACGAAACAGCAATGAGTAATTCCTAAATTCTATACAAAACTAAATGAGAGATGCTACTGAAAATAAGTGTTTTTGTGTGTACAAAATGCTACTGAAAATGAGCGTTTGGAAATAAAAAGGTCACAATTATTATCAAAAACTCAAATTCAGAAAACCAAAGACAAAAAAAACTAGACTTTGCTGAAGCTAAGCATCCAAAAAGAATAACTTTTTTAAGACTTCAATGGCAACCGATGACCAAGTTGCAAAAAAGGAGTGGAGCAAGTACCAGAAACAAAAACAAGGCTACAATTCAAGGCAATGAGAGCTCTGAGACGGTGAAAAAGATTCTTAAGGTAAAGCTTCTCTGTCATTGCGGAGTGCGACCTGTTTACAGTTTGAAGTTGAACCAACCAACAGGAAAGATCTATGCACAACCTCTTGTTCCTGAAAACAACGAATTGGGTGATTAAAAAACTAACCGTTTCAGCATCAAACAATATGAAAATGGAGCAAATCCCACGTGTTTGGGATGTATGGCTGCCCAGAAAACAGTAGAAAAAAAAGGAAAAACAGAGGAATTAACTGAAGATGATGTAGTGGTAAGATTTTCTTGCAGGATTCCAAGATATCCCACAAGTACTTCACCCCCATATTTCTGGGACAGATCGAAATCGAAGTGTACACTTGTAGTCACCGAACGGTCCGAACCGAGGTTCTTGAACAGAGCAGTTCGCCAAGAGCCCGCCAGAAGGGGAGTAGAGATTCAACAGTAAGTAATACGGCGCCGGTTATCTAGTTTAGAGCTTGTTTGTGCTGGACCATGGGCTCAAGCAAAAAAATCATTTTCTCTGTTCTAAAATATAAATGTCACAAATTGTTATTTTAATTATATTTTGGTATCTTCTTTTTTTTTTTTAACAAAGAAACCCGCAACTGCTATCTTTTGGATGTATGCTGGATAAATTTACGAATGGACGCAATAGTCTGCAAATCACGCTAATCAGATACTCCGAACTAAGCAAACTATGTACGACAGACTCAATTAAGAGAGCATAAGTAGGGAGATTAGAACACAGAACTTTTTGATCTCATGCTCCCACTCTGCCAACTCAATCACTCCTAGGGGGCTTAATTCTTGTTCATTGCTATCTATTTTTTCGTATTAATATCTAAATTGGCCATTTTTTATATATTAATGATTTTTATAACAAAAAGAAAGTTTAAATTTATTTGAAAAAATTAAAATACGTTTAATATGAGAATTTATAAATTCAAGTATTTTTCCTAAATTATTGTAAAAATAATTTAAATTTACATTTATTATATTAATACGAAGTTGTTTAAAATATATCTCTTAAAATATTTAAACTTATTTGTGATTTAAAAAGATTTAATTTGCGATTCATTGAAGATACTTTAAATATTACTAATTACTAATAAAATCATATTAAATTTACTAATACTAATTAATTAGAACTGGTTATTTAAGTACAAAACATTAATTAATTAATTAACTTATTTTATAATACATGAAAAGATAATTTTTTTTACTATTTTTATTTTGTTATGTCTTTGGCATAAGATTAAATGAAATTATAGGAATACTACTCCGACAACCCAAAATTCGACCCTATATGATCTTTTTAATTTTTAAATTAAAAATAAAATAATGTCGTTTTATTCAAAATTTTATTGTTTTACTTACAATTTTGGGGTTTTGATCGAGCTGGACTTAGGCAAACTTAAGTTTAAACCCAATTTGAGGCTTGATTTTTGGAAAAAAAAAGAAAGACGTGAGACTTGGCCCAAAGCTTGGTCAAATTGGATTTGACCTCGTTGACTTTAGATCGATCTCGATCCTATTTGCCATCGCTGAATCATGATTTCTCTTCTATTCTTTTACAATAAATAAATTCATAACCATTATATTTTAAATACATACTATATAAACTTTTGAGTGTATTCTCTTCATAAATTGTAACGAGTTATTAACTTTCAATTCAAAATTCGAGGCTCAAAAGGTAATAGAAGAAGGTCCCTGACACATCGCACAACTCCCATTATTCCTTTAAACCGGAAACCTGGCATGAAATTATAAAAAATTAGATTAAAAAACATTTCTTTATGGGTGAACATGCTATAAGCTTTTTTGTTCTTAATATTCAAACATCAAAGATATAAGCTATACAAAAATCATGAATCATATGTAAATTATTTATGCCATTTAGATCTTGAATATAATAATAACCACATAGATGAAGTGAAAAAATCACTTACCTTGAGTGGAATTTGTTATGAGGTAGAAAGAAAGCTTCCAACAATTATACACTAGTTTCTCTCTCTTAACCTTTTTTCAGTAATAGATGGCTTGATGGATAACCCAATGCACAAATACATTCATTCTGTATTTGTTTTTGCCTGTACACAATTAGGGTAGAGAGAAGACTAGTTCATATATACTTCTTTGTTAACATTGAATCTTGTACGTCCATCAAATACTAAATTAACGGTCAAGATTTAACATATTATTAAACAATGAAAACCCTAAACCAAGTTTAATATGGGCCTACAAAAAAAATATGGGTCATAATATTAGGCCATATTTTTTACATTCTCCTACTTAGTTGGATGGTTCAACATTACATTTAATAGTATAACATGAGGCTAGCAAAATTAAATCTTATAAACCGTTAACATTATAAGCACCTCAATATATCAAATCACATAATGTGGGTTATGGTTGTCATTCACATTATAGTCGTATACTCCCTTCCATATACCACTACATTAAGAAATTATTATGTTTAGGTTCATAAGTTATATATAAACAATATACGATCCACACACTTGTTATGAAAATACATGCAAATTTCTTATTCAAACAATCATGTATACATAAACATAATGAATAAGAAATATAAAATTTAGAACATATTATTATTGAGCTCAAGAGTGCCAAAACATCATCATTAAACATTATTATCAATCATTAATACAACCAAGACCCATCCTAGGCATATGTTCTTTGAATGTCTTTAGTTGTAAACCCTTAGTTAGAGGATTTGTAACAATGAGATTCGTCCTAATATGTTTTATATGCACTCTTTGTTTATGAATCTCCTCTTTAACCACAAAATACTTTAATTCCATGTTTTTCATGCCTCTCGAGTATTTGTCATTTTTTGAAAAGAAAACTGTTGTAAAATTATCACAATAAATTTTCAACGACTTGTTTACTGTGTCGACAACTCCAAGCCTTAAAATAAAGTTTTGCAGCCAAAATGCATGAATTGTAGCCTTATAATAAGCTATACATTATACACAGTCGTACAATGAGATTCACTTATAAGACCAAGCTAGAACCTTTATTACCAAAACGCAGAGTATATAGTCATCTACAATTCATTCAAGTAAAACGCATAGCATCAAAAGTATACGTTAGTAAGTCATGTGAGGGGCACGTGAAGCTTTTCTTTTTCTTTTTCTTTTACAAGGGAAAGAAAACAAAAGCGCCTAGCACGGAAAGTCTAAGCCCTTGCGAATGGGTCTATTGTAAAGGGTTCCTTGCATGTCTCGGTAGAGTACATCCAGAATGCTCCGTGGAGGCTCCTGAAGGATTTGCAATCCCGGCGTTGCTCCAAAGGTTAAATGCGCCAATTGATCCGCACATTGATTCCCTTCGCGATGCGTATGCTCAATTTGCACTTCCCACTCTCGAAGTATCAACTCACAAATACCTATCACCAAAAAAGAAAGTTCAGTCAGATCATTCAGGGAGGAAGACAAAATATTAATGACCTCTAGGGAATCCATTTCAACTATTACACGTCGATATCCTCAATCCAACGCCATGCTTAGACCTAAATGCACACCGTAAAGTTCGACCCTTAAAGGATTGCCGATTCCTATATTCTGTAGGAAGCCTACACACCAGTGTCCCTGGCAGTTCCTTATAAGGCCGCCTGTTGACGCAAGATTGGAATCCAGTTTCACTATAACCATCCGTATTAATCTTTACCCAACCGCCTGCTGAAAGACTCGGTTTTCCATTTCACTGGCACGTATGACCCAATGTGTATAGTCTATGACTATAGTAGGACCGTCTATTGGCCAAGTAAAACCCGTCTAAAAATGTCGTTATTTCGCCATTTCCAAAGAAACCAGCATGCTACACCAAAAATAGTAGTCCACTCTGCCTGATTTAGTTGCACGTGGTGACTAAGATTGGACCTGAGCCATGTGCCTTCCTCCTGCCTAAAGAAGTCCCCTCGAATCATGTCATTAGGAAATTTGTGCCAGAAAGATTTGACCTGATGATAGTCCTGTAAGGCGTTGGTCGCGGCTCTGTCGTTCGATCCTAGAATCGACCTTGGAAACCGGTCAAAATAATAAAATTCCAAGATTGCAGTAAGCTGAAACCTCGGGTCGTCTCTCTTGTTGGAACCGGCGAAAAATAGTTTTTAAAGCTAGCCTAGGTAAAAAATGCAATTAAAGCTGATAAAGAGGGGGGTTTATGTTTGTTGATCAAAATTGAAACAATTAACTAAAATTAAAGCAAACTGTAAGAAAGTATATTTTTGGTATTTTGCAAGATTGAAAATAATGAAAACTTTGATTGAAATCTAATTTGATAAAATCCTTTTGAAAATGGGCGTAGGCTATCACGGTTTAAAATGATTTTTCGGGGATGTAATCCACTAAGTTTTGAAAAACCAACCTTAAAAACTCTTTAAGTCTAAGAATTTAATTAATCAACTCGATTATTTAAATCCTTGTTAAAAAAACCTTAGTGTATGAAATGGAGAAATTTATGCAAGAGGTCTATTAGATCAACACAATCATCTATACCAAACACAACTAGGCAGATATTGACAATCGATGCATTCACCAAAGACATATATGAACTTCATATATTAAAGCATAAGGTTCAACATAATTCACTCCATATCATAAATCATTGTCAACATCCAATTAAACTATAATCAGACTAATTCAATTACAACTATAATCTCCAACTCGGAGTTTTTACAAGCATATAACTGAACTTTAAGACAATAAACGATTACTCCCCTTTGAAGCTCTCGGTGAAATCAAGCCATTGCTACATTCTCAAGAGGGTCGGAAGCCTAGCCACTCATAACGCCGACGATGTCCATCACAGATAGAAATCTGACATTAAACATGACTCAAGGATCGATGGAACAGATGTGAAGAGATGATGATCGGAGAAGCAGGATGCAGGTGGTGCGGTGGAGCGTGGATCATCCTTGGTGGCTGCCGATCTGCAAAAATTAGAAAAAGAAAAACCTATCAGTATTCGTATATGTGTTCGTCTCGAGTGTGGCCGACCTCCTTTTTAACCTAATTTGGCAAACATTTATAGGGAGTCATTCGGGACCGGTCGATATAGTGAGGCAAATTTCCCATTTTAAGTAGGGTATCCGCTCGTACGTCGCGACGTGTGAATTAATATGCGTCGTGACGTGTGAAAGTGACTTTCTCGTCGCGACGCGTGGGAAAGACCTCACGACCTGTTGACTTTCTAATGGGTTGACTCCTTTGTTCCTGCAATATAAAATAATAATTTGTAGTATCAATTGTCCTCAGGAAAATTATAGAGAAATTAATATCAAATCATGACAATTTACTGAAAAATTGCAAATTACAAGAGCTCGTTACAAATAACCAATTTAAGCACAAAAGTCATCAATTAGTGGTCAACGAGTGCATAAACAGTTATGAAAATGCAGTCAATTTATAATATAAACTTGGCTCAATCAAATTCCCCCCCACTTAGACCTTTGTACTCCTGGACAAAGTTTACAAGAGTCAAAAAGATACAAGTGTAAAAGAAAATTTCGTCCATGCTCAAACAATAAAAGAAATTGACGCAATGCAGTTTCTCATAATCCAACCGCAGCAAATTGAAAGAGTGCTAAT
>JANVCL010000007.1:25134694-25172940 GCA_026546855.1 Erythroxylum incrassatum | reverse complement strand
CCAATTAAGTAAAGAAGAGAAAAGTAAGCATACTAATATGTCAACATATATATTTAAAATAAATGATAACAATCTCCTCCCTTTTTTGGCATTTTTTTGTCTCTAACTTCTAAACCAACACACAAGTAGGCAGTAACTGTTGAAGCTCCCCCTCAATTCAATATTCAAGTACATATGCCACCATAAGTCCACATCAAATCCAACCAAATCTGAACAGCAACAAGCAACAAATAAATTACAAGTGTCCAACCAAAGAAAAAAAAGACACTGCTTATCTGTGAGTTGTCTCCCCCTTTAAGACAAGAGATGACAAAAAAAATTAAGGAGTACCCGGAGACTGAAGGACTCAGTGCTTCAATTGACGAACGGCTTCAGTTGTAGCTTGCAAAATACCTTCAGTGAGCTTAAGCTCAAAGAATAAAGCAGCATTGGGATTGACTAAGGAAGGACCCGAGGCATCTGAAGGACCCAAGGCAACATATGGCAAGTCCACCACCCATGGTTGCCAAAAAATCCTTGGTGAAATATTCATCAGGGGAATAGTTTCTAAAATACTTTATTCAAGCATAGGAACTCCATTGGAATACAAAAACTGTGAGATTAAATAAGGAAAATACAAGAGAGAGTGGGACTTACTCTCAATAGCCAGCATGGAGTCGATGATGTGGCGGCCAAGATTGAAACAAACTCCCATTCCGATAGCGTAAAGAAGCTTGGCTTGGGCCAGATATATGGTCACCACATGAATACTTGGCATCCAGTTGGTGACTATTAGCTTGAATAGAACAAAGTATTTCTGTGTAAGCATTGAAGATTGAAGAGTAGAAATCGACGGCCAAACAGTGAGTTTACCATCAGTTAAGATTGTGGCAATCTGATCGGTTGAAAATTTCCACTCATCATCATATAGAGAATTATCAACCATATTGTCAAATCTCAAAAACACATTCAACCGAATTGCATCAAAACTAATGACCCTCCCCCTCACATAAACAACACCAAAAGAAGCAGCATTCACATTAAGAATATCACTTGTCAGATTAGAATAAAACTCCTTTACTAGGATGAAGTCATAGTGTTGTAGAAGCAGGGAGACATGTAGCAAAGAGCGTTTGGTAAGAAGAGTGCAAACCTTGACTGCGAAATTCATCCAGATTAATACGTCAATAAATCACAACCCCAATATTTGACTAGGTACTCCATTTTTCCTCAGTAGCTGAAGTGAAGAACTTGAAAGACACTACTCTATCTACTGGCAATCTAACAGCAGGATGAAATCCAGGTGGTCGTACCGATTTGCTATATTTCATCTTGAAGCGTTTTCTTGAAGCTGGAGGAGAGACCGACTGTGGCACAGAATGAGGCGAACGTCAGATTTTGATGAAGAATCTTCTACCAAGGCCTCAATTACTCGAGCAACATCATCAAGGGGATCATTTGGATCCTGAACCTCTGGAATATCGATAGGTACTGCCAAAGATGATCTGGCTCCTGTAAAGCTTCTACCAGAGCCTGTAAGAGACTGCAAGCAACTGAAGCGTCGTGTAGGAGCTGTTGACTGTTTCTCCAAAACTGGATAACACAACTGTTTTTTCTTTTTACCCATACTGCAATGGTAATTCATCAGAAGCAACAAGACAAAAATTATAAAATCCAGATACCGATCTAACAAGTACAGAATCCAATAGAAAATATGACTCAAGTTCTAGATTTCACCACAATTATTCAGTCCACAATTAGCCAGAACCACATTCAAGAAGATTTGAGGCTTCCAAATCACTTTAAAACAGATTCAACACAAAATAATTCAATATAGTAGTAGCTCACGAAATCAGTCAGATTTTCAAACAAAAAACACAAACCCAAACACAACCAATGAGACCGAACTTCAGCTTCAACTTCAACTTCACAGATAACCCAACACTTGATAAAGAGAGAGGAAAATCTATTACTAGTTGAAAATCACTACCAAGCACAAGGAAAAATCGAGGAAGACGGAAGAGGATCAGCCCATCAAAATATTACAGCAAAAAAAAAAAGAGGCCGTTGTCCACACCTTGAAGACTCGACAAATGAAGCTTGCAGTGGAGGGACCAACGTAGAGAGAGAAACCGAAGATTAAAAGATGTGAAGATGCAATGTTGATTTGAAGAGGCGAGCTAAAGTTGAGGGGTGAAGTCGACGGTGGAAGTAAGAGAATGACAAAATTAAGGATTTTAACCCCTAAAGTATAAGCTGCATTTTCTCCTTTTCTTTTTTTTGAATTTCTTTTTCCCCTTTTTTTAAAAACAAATAAACAAATAAAAAGAGACAAAAATTATTGAGAGAGGACACACAGTCCCAAGGCTCCTCTAAGTTACTCAAATCTTACCGTATTAAGAGGTTTTGTGAAAATATCTGCCAACTGCTTTTTGGTAATACATGAGATAAAATGACCGTCTTGCTCTCTACGAGTTCTCGAATGAAATGATGTCGAAGATCAATATACTTTGTCCGCGAATGTTGAACAGAATCCTTCGAAATATCGATCGCACTTTTGTTGTTACAAAAGATTGTTAATTCTTTCTGATCAATCCCACAGTCTTCTAACATTTGCTTCATCCAAAGCAACTGTGAATAACTACCTACGGGTATGTATTCAGCCTCAGCAGTTGAAAATGAGATTGAATTTTGCTTCTTGTTGTACCACGAAATTAAATTGTTTCCCAAAAAGAAACAATCCCCTGAAGTACTTTTGAGATCATTTAAGTTTCCAGCCCAATCTGCATCACTGTATCCAGCTAGATAAGATGTAGAGTCTGATATATACCAAATCTCAAAATCTGATGTTCCACTCAGCTATATGAAGATTATCTTGACAACTGTCATATGCGTTTCTTTTGGATTTGATTGATAACGAACACATACACCAACACTGTAGCAGATACCTGGCCTACTTGCAGTCAAGTACAATAAGCTACCATTCATGCTTCGATATAAGCTTTCATCAACACTTTTCCCGTTCTCATCTTTATTCAACTTCATTGAGCTACTCATAGGTATTCGCGCATGTCTAGCTTTCTCAAGACTGAATTTCTTTATCATGTTGCGAACATATTTTGTTTGCGATATGAAGATGTTATCCTTCATCTGCTTTACTTGCAAACCTAAAAAGAAGTTTAGCTCACCCACCATACTCATTTCAAATTTTGACGTCATTAGCTTAACAAATTCTTTGACCATTTTTGAACGTGTAGCACCAAACACAATATCATCAACATAGATCTGAGCTATCATAAGGTCTGATTTACACCTTTTAATAAACAAGGTTTTGTCAACATTACCTCGTTTATACCCCTGCTTGGTAAGATACTGAGTGAGTCTTTCATGCCACGCCTTCGATGCTTGTTTGAGGCTATAAAGTTCTTTCTTCATTTTATAGACATAATCGGCATGAGCTGAATCAATAAAGCCTTTCAGTTGCTCCATGAACACTTCTTCCTGTATGAATCCATTTAAAAAAGCACTCTTTACATTCATCTGGTAAAGTTTGCAACTTTTAACACAAGCTATGCCCAATAGTAATCTGATTGATTCAAGTCGTGCCACAGGTGCAAATGTTTCATTGAAGTCTATTTCTTCCACCTGAGAGTATCCCTGAGTTACTAACCTGACTTTGTTCCTAGTCACATTACCCTTTTTGTCTGTTTTATTCCGAAACACCCATTTTGTACCAATTACATTTGTAGCCAGTGGTCTTGGCACTAGTTCCTATACATCATTCCGTACAAATTGAATCAACTCTTATTGCATAGCTGCTGTCCAGTATTCATCTTCTAATGCTTCTTTAACATTTTCTAGTTCAAGTGCTGAAGTATAACATAAGTGTCCCGCAAGCTCTTTGTAGTTGACCCTTTTTCTCTCTCTCGTTCTTCTTCTTTCACTCATATCCCCAATAACATTTTCTTCTGGTTAGTTCTTCAGGTTTGAGATGAAGAGCCTCGGTTCAGATTATCTTCCAATAACTTGATTGCATCATCATCTAAAGTAACTGAAAACTCTCCAATTTCTGCAGTTACTTCCTTAATAGTAACTAAATGTGAATCACTTTCTGCAGCTGCTCCATCTGCAGTAACCGGCTGTACGCTTTCTGCAGTTATTTCATCTGCAACAGCCATCTGTAAATTTGGAGCTTTTTTGTCTTCAGCCACATCATCACTCATCAAGGATGCATCATCTATTACAACATCGATAGATTCTTGCACCTTCCTTGTTCTTTGATTATACACTTTATAAGCTTTACTGCGAGTTGAGTATCCAATAAATACTCCTTCATCACTTTTGCTTTCAAATTTTCCAAGTTGCTCACGGTCTCGAAGAATATAACACTTTCAAATTCCTAAGTGGTGAATATTTCGCAGGCTTTCTAAAAATATTTTTCACACAAGCAAAACAAAAAACTCACAAATGCTAAATAACAAAGATACCGACATTTGATAACAAGGTTCTGCACACTTTATCTACGTCTGCGGAGCCCTCACCCAGATTGATCATTTTCATAGTAGTTCGCAAAAATTACACAAGATTGATTTAATCCCGTACCACTCAATCTATGTAACTAACCCACAACCTAACTACCCGTGAAAGATTTTCACACCCGATAACAAGACCAACTCGTGTTAACCTCGTCAGAGGATTTTCCTAACTATTTTTACTCAAAAGCAAAAACAAATAAAACAAGAAAACGACAATTCCCAGATCTGAAATTCTTCACTGATATAGCCAAATTGCTGCACCAATAATACATGCACTCATCAGTAACAAAGTCTTCTTTGTGCCGCAATCAGCAATCAACTTCAAGGGCCCAGAAAATCAGCAACTTCACACCATACATAAACTCCACAATAGTAACATAATTGTGAATGAAAAAAGACTGCTCACCAAGAACCCCACGCAATCAACCCAGCAAAAAGGCAAAAACAGAGCAGCAGTCAAAATCCCACAATCATACGTTATTCTCCAGTATAGTCAAAAGCTCATATACGCAGCCAAGCTCCCACTCACTTTAGGAACACATAACACATACGACAACAGTGGCACTCCCACACACGCTAGGTTTCTTTTTAATAGACTCCTTTCCAAAAATGGACTATAGAAATTCATTAAAACATAAATTCTAATTATGTGGTATATGACATCAATTCCACATTGACCACGCAAAGTAAATATCCCAATTTCAAAAACGCAATCTCCAATTAAAGCAAATCTTCAAAATTTATGATAATTCCCATGTTTAATAAATGCCAAAAACAAAGATAGGATATATTCAAAATAAATCTTAACAGAGTGCAAAACATTCAAGGGTAGCGATAGATTGGGTATATGTGACTCTTTGGTTGTGTGTGATTTCTTCACTGCATCACTCTTCATTAGTTATGTGTGATTTCTTTGCTGAGTCGTTTTTTGGTTGGATGTGCGCAACTTTTTAGTTGAATCATGTTTGGATGGTTGCATGTAGTGTGCATGTATAACTCTATCTTAGGCAATAGCGATTGTTAATAATTTTCTTATGGACTGTAGATATTTTAGTTGGTGAATGTGTTAACGATGCAACTGACTTTGTGAATCAATTAATGTTATTGGTGAATAACAGTCAGATTAATCTTCGGAAGAGCTGAAAACATTGTGAAATTGTTCTTTGTTTTTTCTAAGTGTTTTTCATTTATGTTGAATTTCGTTTAATACTTGAGTTATTTGTTTATTATTGTTTCGTTAAAAGATTGTTGAGAAAAATCTTCTGTTAAGATTAGTATAAAACGGTCATATTATTAGGTGTGAAATTTTTTCATGAGTTGTGAGGACGAGGGTTAAGGATTGAATGGTGTCGGCTCAGTAAAGCCTTGTATAAAACTATTGTCGTTAATGAAAAAATCATGCTGAGTGAGAGCTCCGCAAACGTAAACAAGCTGTGTCGAACTGCGTTAATAAAATTTGATGTTGATTTGTTATTTTGCTTTTGATTGTTTAATTTTTCTAATTTTTGATTGTGTTAAAAACTACTACAATAAATCGAATAATTTGCAAAACTAATATAGCACTACGGTTTTTAATATTATAGTGTTGATAGCTTAGAGAAAGCAAAGTAAAACGTGTTAGAACAAATTCATCTAATTAGGCTTTATCTTGGGTAACAGATCATGAGAATGGATTGAACTTTCGAGTTGTACAAAATTATATCCAATTTTAATTCGAATTTGATTTATTAATTTTGGATAAACTAAATTCTTATTTATTTTTTATAATTTTTTATTATTTTATTAAAAATATTATAAAATATTTATGTCTTTTATGATTTTATTTTTAATATAATTGATTATTTATTAAATATAGTCATATAACTGTTATGACTTAATTTTAATATTCAATTATTTAACATAATTAATAATTAAAAATATAAAAGATTTTTGTATTTTTAATAAATAATATTTTATTTCTTCAAATTAAAAAAATAAATAAAATAAAGAAACTGGCTTGGAAATTGACACATTGGTGACTGACAGTTGTAATTTGGACGGAAAATTAAGACAAAACAGTTAACTTTCTCGACAAGGGCTATTACCTATTATAGATAAAAGAAAAAGGAAGCTCTTTTCTTTTGTTTCACTCTCGAAAATGGCTCTACAACTGTGGGAGACTATCAAGGAAGCAATCTTAGCCTACACCGGCTTGTCGCCGGCGACGTTCTTCACGGTGTTGGCATTGGGGCTGGCCATCTACTACTTAGTGACGGGAATTTTTGCTCCGCCAGCCCAGCCGCCGAGACCCAGAAGCGTTGAAGAGCAGATGCAGCCTCTGCCAACACCTGTTCAGCTCGGTGAAGTCACAGAAGAAGAGCTCAAAGTCTACGATGGTACAGATCCCGCAAAGCCCTTGCTCATGGCTATAAAGGGTCAGATATATGATATCACCCAGAGCAGGTACGGTTTCAAAGTTTGTTCCTTTTCTTAGGCATGTTTTTGGTTTTGGGTTTTATGAGATTGGTTCGTTTCTTTGTGTTTCTTGAGTGATTCAGCTTCTTTGAAGTCATTTTGGTAACCCCAAATGTTTTGAAAATCATACTGAATTCGTCTTTTGTTTCCAAGATTTTTATACTTCTTAGTAATGATTTTTATTTCCTAATTCCTCTGTTACTTGTGTTATGTATTTTAGTTGTTTCCCTTCTCTAATTCTAATCCCCACTTTGATTCAACTTTTCCCTTTTGTTTTTCTGAAACTTTGGGTTTCTGAGAATTGAATCAGTTATTACTATTATTATTGACTCTCTAGTGAAGGTTTGCAGCTGTAGATTACTGAGTCGGTCTTTTGGGTGAGTGATCAGATTCGTAGAGTGACGATATAGCTTCTTTCATTTTCTTGTACTTTGTTTTGGTCAACCAGTTTTACTGGGGACATAGGGCATTGTAAACTTACAGTTACGCTACGAATCAAGGTCCTTGAGCTATTAATGAACCAAAAGAAAAATGATCCTTCAAGTATCAATTGCAGGCGAATGGTGTTGTACAATGTCTTTTCCATTCTAGTACTTAGTTTCATAATTGTAAGTTGTAACAGATGAAGTTGATGCACAGTATGTGAAGTTGTGAATCATAACTCTATCCCTTTTGGAGTATGTGTCAATCGGTAATGCATGTGTTAGATATTAAGAATTTCTGAGTTGCATTGCCAAGAGAAGACATATAGACTCTTCTGGTCTAGTGTCTTGATCTTTTGTGGATCTACTATCACATAGAAGTGATTCTGTTTTTAAACTTTCTTTCTTCTGATTAAATTTCTGGTCCAGAGTAATTTGTGATATGTTTTGCTATGTGATTGAGATGATAAAAACAAAATTAAAACCCCTTAAAGGCACCTCTTGATAAGTTGAATAGCTGGTAAGATGATTCCAAGTTTTGTGGATTATGATTCTGCTGCACCTTTCATAGTTAGGTTAGATAATCCCGTGCATTTGGATTTTGAAATAATTATTAGTGTAGTCTATCTCAAAGTGTGATCTCTCCACTGAATGAAAATGCCTATTATGTTCTATTGACCCCAACAGGATGTTTTATGGCCCTGGTGGACCTTATGCATTATTTGCTGGAAAGGATGCTAGCAGAGCTCTTGCAAAGATGTCTTTTGAAGATCAAGATCTAACTGGCGATATAACTGGTCTAGGTCCATTTGAACTAGAGGCATTGCAGGATTGGGAGTACAAGTTCATGAGTAAGTATGTTAAGGTTGGAACTATCAAGAAGACAGTCCCAGTAACAGATGGAGCTTCCGCTGCTGAATCTGCTGAAGGTAATGCTGCAAAGCCAGCTGAAGATGGTCCATCAGCTAAAGCTACTGAAGACGTTCCATCAAATGTTAAAGCTGAGGAAACTCCTGCCAGTGGTGAATCTAAGGAGGAGTGATGTTGGGGCTTAATTGAAACATTACAAACTGGGGAAGATTGCGCTTGGAGATGCCAATAGGCAGAGAGGAAGAGTGTGTGTGTGATTTAAGCCTGGATGCTTGTACTTTGGCCAATGTGGCTTCATTTATTAGTTAAATGTCTGAACCTATCATACTTGTGCTACTACAGACTTTGCTTTATAGAGTGATATGTTAGACTGTGGAGAGTTGCAGACTTCAGACTGTAGCTTTTCCGCTGCGATGCTTATATGTTTAGGACCATCCTGATCAGTTACCTTGAATCCAGGGTAGTTCATATACATGTTTGAAAGTCAATAAAATCGTATATGTCTCTGGATCATTAAAGACAAGACTTGGTTTAGATTCATTTGCTACCTTCTTATCCTCTGCTTGCAAGCCGCATTTCTTGATCAAGAAGGTTTTTTAACAGGTTAAAGTTACCAGTACCTTGCAGTTGACTGAAGCTTCCATATCAGCTGGCCAGTTTCTATCGTTTATCTAAGGCAAGGTTACCCATCAACTTCCTCTTTTCTTGGAAGATTGTATCGTACCTGCTGGTTTAGTTTCTTCCAAGTATTGTGTTTCCAAGTTCCTGCCCATCAATTGACAAATAGACAATGGCCTTGAGTCTCCATCAAACTTTGAGATCAAATGTTTAGTTGCCCTCTGCTTAAATATTTTGTTTTCGAAGTTCAAAACTTATCCTGAAAAGTGGTAATGATTGTGATCCTGATGTTAGAAACAAGTCTAGGTGACGGTATCTTGTGAATTCTGAGCTATGAACTTCTGAGACATGGAGGAATGCTTAGGCATACCAACAATTCCTAGTTCCTTAACAGCTTCTTACAATGAAATCCCATGAAGAAAAAAACAAAAGAAAACACAAGACAACTACTACCTCCAACAGCTGTTTTCATATATTTTATTAGTTGACAAGCTTGGTCGGTTCTCTTCACCTGTTTGAAGCACATCTAACTACAACCAACAACCGAATGTGGGTCTATGACCAACTAAGTTTTATATCATTGACATTTTTATGGGTCAACGCGTCTTTCAGAAGTTCACATGATGCCATTATAAATAGACTTCAGACCCACAAAAACGAACTCGCACATGAGCTCTGTTCCCTCTGCTCCAAAGTTTCTGGACGTCCATTTCCAAACTGTCTTGTATCTTTCCAAATCATGAAAACTCATAGCCATTTCCTTCTGCTTCTTGCACTCATAATCCTGCTAGCTACATTCAATCGTTCTACTTGTCGGCCCATCAAATGGGCTGTGCATGAAGTTACAGAGCATAGAACAAACGTCAGAGTTTCGCCATCTTTCTCTCAGCAACTTCTATCTGTTCTTCAGACCAAGCAATTCAGAAAATTCAATGGAAGTCCGGTTTATGTTGTGTCTCATAAATTCATCCCAGGTGGTCCTAATCCACTTCATAATTGATCCAATTTCTTCGTTCTGCTTTCCAGGAAAATGTGTTTCCAGTTCTCTAACAGGCAAAGATCAGAAGCTAAGAAACTCGTGAAGCTTTGATTCACTCCTCAAGGAATTTTGACCATTTTCATTATTTAACGTAATCAATTTTACTTTTATGTTGCAAAACAACTGTAAACAAGTTCATTACAGATATAAATTATTCTCAGTTTGAATGAAAATCTTAGTTCATTTTCAAGCATCTCCTGATCCTGATACTGACGATTAGGAACACTGAAGACTTGAAAACAACGTCAATATTGACATGAATGTGGATTAGAATTTTTATCCTTTGAATCCAATTCATTAACGAATTGGATTCAATTATATTAACGAGATTGAATTGAATTCAATTTATAATGTTTGGAATAAATCTAATCATATTGGTGAATTCAATTATACTGTTTGAAACCAATCAAAATGAATTCAATTATTTTATATAACATTTTTACTTATGACTAAAAAATAATCTTATTAAATAATATGATTATTTTATTTATTCCAATTAATTCTTGTTTTGGTGGTCATAATAGATCTTAATTACATCAAATGTAAAGAAAGTATTCCTAAGTAGAAAAATAGATAAAAATAATATATGAAATAATCAAATGTACTTTGTTAAGAAGGATCAAGAGTATAAAATGTGCAAATTATTACAATTAATATATAAGTAGTACTCAAGGCAGTATTATATTAACTTTCACAATGCAATTATATCATATGTTTTTTGATTGAATAACGAGGATTAGGGTATATAAGTAAAAAGGTTCATTGATAATTATAAATCGGTAGTTAATATATTATTAATTATTATTAAAATATTATAATTATAGGTAAAAATTATTAATTAGCATTATATGTTAAAAATTATTTATTTTTATAATTAATGAAACGTAGTAATTAGTAACTCGATAAAATAATAAGAATAATTTTATTTATTAATATAAAAATCAATAACATGTATATTTTTATTAAAATTTAATAGAATTAAAAAGAGAAATTTTATTTTATAAAATTAAAATTATAAAATAGCTAATTTTAATATTATAATTTTTTAAGTGAGTTAAATGTTTATATAAAATAGAAAATTTAATTTAATTTTTCATTTTCATAAATTATAAAAATTAAAAAATTATAACTAAAAATAAAAATTACAGACATAACTAAACATATTTTTATTAGTTAAAAGTTAAAACTCACAAGTCACAATAGAGAATATAAGAGAGGGGAGATAGGGTGTGAAGCTTGGAGGAGTGAATTCAATTCCAATGCTTGGATTCAATTTATAAAGGGGAGAAATTTTAATTACATTCATGAAATGAACCCATCTTTTGTGTTTCCAAACACCTACAATTGAATTCAATTCAGGTGATTCCAAACAGCCTGTTAATATGGGCAGAGTGTAGAGTCCACTAACAAAAATTTAGGCTTGGTCAACTATTGCTAAAATAACTAAAACTAGTCATTTAGTTAGTTACCCTTACTATTTATAAATTCTTTAACATTTTCATGTTTATTGAATATAAGATATTCTAACAGGTTTAACTGGTCGGTGATAGTCTTCGATCTTCACACTAAAATTTAATTTAGGTTCAAATATTTAGTAATATTAAAAAAATTCATAATTCGTAAAATATTTAATTTAAACTTTAAATTAGCAAATTTCTAACTTTTTATTTAAATTTTAAATGAAATCTTGAAAGAAATTAATAGAAATAAAAGTTAAAGATATTTAAAAATTTAGAGAATTCTAAACTAATTTATCAATTAAAATATCTAGTTGGTAGGAGTAATTTATATAAATAATAAAACATTTACATAGACTAAATTGATGAAATTTGATGGAAAGTTAGAATTTAATCAATTTAGATTTTAAATTAAATATTTAAAAATTTTCTTTTAATGCTTTCAAAATTTTACGTGAAAGTTAAATTTTAATAAAAACGATTCAAAAAATTTAAGATTTAAAAGGTTCAAAAATTATTAGACTATCATAAAATCGATTAAAGGTTGAATAAAATTAAAAAATTTAAAATTTGATTAAAAGACATTATCCATATATATATCAAAAAATTTTCAATTTTAATAAAAAGAGTATTAAATAAAAATTAATTATTTTATTTTAATTTATAAAAATCAATTAATTAATTAAATGAATAATACAAATTATTAAAATAAATTAAACTTTAAACTTTAAAATTTTTATAATTGAAATGTAATATCCGTTTTGTTTTTTAGACGGAGGAGTATTCCATTATGTTTATGAATTACGAGAAATCTCTTGGTTTCAACCCAAGAAACCTGAAGAGGAGAAGAACTTGCAGGAACATCGTAGTCAGCAAAACGAAGCTCCATCAAGAAGACTCGGAATTCGGACTTCTGTAGTTTGAAAATGCCATCTTCTGGGTTGTTCATGTAAACTTGGGTACACGCTTCAGAGCTTACTCTATCTTCGTCGTCGTCATGATCATCAAGATTCCATTCTTTGTTTCTGGCTTAGTGCGCCAAAGTTGAATCTTTGTCGCTACTTTGAAATTGAAAAAAAAATCCTAAAAAGACTTGAGACTTTTCATTTTTTTAGAAGTCAATTGCAAGAGATGATTGTATAATAGGACAAATACAACAAGTCAAACATATATGTGAAACTGGTAACTGGTAACTGGAAACTGCATCAGGAGCCTGCAAGCTGACACCATCTGCTTGGATTTAGTTGGGTAAACACCATCTGGTAAATTTCTGTTCCCTTCCGTAATCCTGACAAGGAAACATGATTTGGAGGCATTAGATGCAGGCTGTCCTGAAATCGACCTGACTTAGTTCAATTTAACTTCAAATCAATAGATCATATGTTCAGTTAATTTGAATTTTAAGTCGCACTTGAACTTAAAAAGTTAGATCGAAATTCGGTTTGATAACTCAAATGACTTAGAACAACATATTTTATTTTCATCTTTTGCTTAATAAACACATTCCCACACCATCCAAAAGGACTTGGCATGTAATATTGTGTTTGGCAGTGGGTTTTACAACACCATATCTCCGTATGGACTTCATGTAGGCATTGGTTAAATTGCTATGTATGCAATAGTCTATGTTCTAATGTTGTTCTTATTGTTATTGTTGGTTCTCCTTGAAACCATTCAACAAAACAATGCTTGAAAATACAGTTACTAGTTTGCCACTAAGATATGCTATACATGTTCTTCCATTCCGGAAAACAACTCCTGAAGTCAACCTCTGTAATATGTGTACGGCTAGATCGAAAGTCCATAGCCGAATACTTATTGACTTTGGATCTTTTAATATTGCTAATTATATGCACCAGACGGCCTGTTCTGGTCCTTATAAATAATCTTCAAACCTGCGCAAACAACAAAACCACCATTTTCCCTCTTCTCCAAAGCTTCCGTGATCCCATAAATCCTCATCATGACAGGAAAAAATTGTCAACCACTTCTTCTTCTTTCCCTGATACTGCTCGCTCTAGTTCATGGTTCAGTTTGTCGTCAGTTAAGCCCCGAAACTATCAACCAAGAAGCAGTTCCAGGGGCGATAACTAAGTACTCTTCCACGTTCCAACGAAGCCTATCCGCCATTCTTAGAGCTTTAGAGTCAAGTAACAGGAAGATCACGTCCACGCACACTGTATCTCGACGACTAGTCCCTTGTGGTCCGAACCCACTTCACAACTGATTGGACTAATACAACTTCGAGTAGAAATGTTCTTTGATTTTGTAAAATAAGCTGCAAGTTGAGATTTATTTATTTTTTATCTGTTGGGAAATCTAAGTTATGTTAAAGGATTTATGTTCCTACTCTTTGGTTGTGTGATTGATTTATTAATTGCAGAAGATGAATGTATTGATCTTCTGTACTATTATCAGCTTAAAATAAAGCCACAGCCACAGCAGAAACATTCTATTGAATCTTTTAAGATTGAGTTTACAGTTTCTGAGTCCATCATTCCAAGGAGTTGGAGGTTGTAGCTGAAATGAGTTATAATTATCAGCAACTTGAACTGAGAAACAAAGTCTTAAGTTAGCTATAGTTTAGTAACTTTGACCTTGACGCCAATATGCTTAACAAATACATTTCTTGCTTGCAAAGTTACAAATTCCTGTACTGTACTTCTCTCTGCCTAATCTACTTTCAGCATATGGTTTTAAATTGTGATTCAAAGTTTCTTTTTTTAATTGGTGAAATCTGCACCCATTATCCCACTGTATATAATATCCTGCAAATTTTGATATTAATTTCACCAGTGCATGCATTACACCATTTGTCATAATCACTGGCAACATTAGAATTGTTATTATTTATTTTCACGAAGCTTCAGGCCATTTTTTAAAAGTAAATGGCAGCTTGTATTCAATTAATCCCACGAATTCAAAATCACACCTAACCCTGTTTTGAAATTAAAGAAGAGGGGATGTATCCAATTCGGACACATAATTTATTCTCTCGAACTACAATACTACATGTGTTGTAGTTCCAGTGGTTTCGTTGACATCATGTTTAAAAGTCAAAGTATCAACAGGTTTTATTTGCGTAACTGTTTCACGTGTTAAAGTCAGAAGTTTAAATATGATGATAACTTGCAAGAATGGAGGAATGGTTATAAGCCACTAAAGAAGTTGTGCGGTTGAAGAAGTTGTGCGGTTGAAGATGTTGTTGGAAGATCTTCGGTATAAACAAGATAATATTATTTTATATTATGACAGTCAGAGTGCTTTGTATCTTGTAAAGAATCCAGCATTTCATTCAAAAACAAAACCCGTTCAAGTTCAATCTCACTTCGTTTGTGAGAAAGTGGAAGAAGGAATAGTGGATATGTAGAAAATTTATACAATAAATAACTTGGTAGATTTTATGACAAAAGCAATTAATGTTGACAATTTTATGTAGTGTCAATCCTCCTGTGACTTGACAGAGACGTAAGCAACATGAAGCGGCAAGGTAAAAATAATTTTGTAAAGATATGATTGATTTTCAATCAAATCTTCAAGTGAGAAAATTGTCAAACTTAGTTGGCGTGTTAGGCATCGAATTTTCGATGTCTAACATGCCTAATAAAACAAATAATAATTGGCCAATTTGGCCAACCATACCTCCAATCTTTTGCCTATAACAAACAAAAAGAAAACATCTATATGGGTAGAACAAAAATAAAAAGAGAGAGAAGTGAGGTTAGAAAAAAGAGGGAAAATTTGGGGTTAGAAAAAAGAGGAAAAAAATTATGTATTTTTTTATGGGTCTAGTTTTTTCTCTTTGTAATTCTCTAATTTTTCAATAGTAAAATTTTTCTATCCTTGCCTATAGTTTTTAACCTGATTTAGGAGTTTTCCACATAAAATTTATGTGTCTATTTAATCTTCAATATTTTTAGTTTTGTTTTAGTTACGACCTTACTGTGTCCAAGTCCTAATTGTTCCTAACATTCAAATCATGGTATCGGGCAAGCTCTTTAGCTGATACGGGTTCAGGAAAATCCTGTCATCCAAATGATGCCTATTAAGTGACAATTGACAACTTTCATTTGACTCAAAGTTTATAAACTAATATAATCTCTAGGTTAATGAAATTTCATACAAGATTCACAAGCTTAGCACCTAGGCAGAAAATTAGACTTACTTGCTTATTTGTCATTATCAAAAGAGGGGCGCCTTGCAAATCCTCATGCCTTAGAACTTTTTTTATTAGACAATGTTTGTTGTGAAATCGGATTAATCTTCACCAATAATAACAAATTCACTTTGAGCACTGTTACTTAGATGAATAGAGTGTGAACGATTGTACTAAAAAATCAAACCAGTTAAATTCCAAGGAAAGACTAGAGGAGTCACAAACGGTCCCACTTAAAATCCAATCTCCGCGATAGAATTTTCTTAAACATGTAATCTAATAGCACAATAATTCACTGAAACTATACCCGACAATAGCTATTAAATAGACAAACAAAGAATAGCATAATTTAACGAGATACAATCAATTATGTTTTCTTCCTCAGACACTACTAAATTGATATTTTACTATTTTCATGAAATAATATAAGTGAAATATTACAAAAGAGAGAAGGAAAGACAATTTTTGGGATGATAGATAAAGATGGAAAAGTCCTCCTTTTATAGCTTAAGGAGGCTCTCCCATCTTCACAATTTTCCAATGTGAGATATCAAAATATGTCATAAGTTAACAATTCTCCACCTTGACATATTTCCCAACCTTTTTCAAGTCTCTCATAAAACTCATCTTTAGTAGTGTCTTCAAATGCACTTCAAAGTGCCCATCTTCAAATTTTAGTAATATTGATCAAGTTCAAATAATGTTAGAACTTGACTGCAGTCACCACCTTTGTCAACATATCAACAGGATTCTCAATGGTCTTAATCTTCTAGATTGTTACTCTACCTTCTTCTAGAACCTCTCATACAAAGTGATAACGACCATCGATGTGCTTTGTCCTTGTATGATAAACTTGATTCTTTGCTAAATAAATAGCACTTTGACTATCATAATGTACTTTGACATACTTCTATCCAGTTCCCAATTCATCAAGCAATCTTTGAAGCCAGATTGCCTCCTTCGCAACCTTTATAACTGTCATATACTTTGCCTCCGTAGTCGACAAAGTAACTGTTGACTGTAAAGTAGACCTCTAACTGACTAGTGCCTTTGCAAGAGTAAACACATAGCCAGTAGTTGATCGACGTTTTTCTAAATCACTGGCATAATTGGAATCATAATACCTAACTACACATTAACCTTATTGCTTATCTTGCTGAAATACCAAACCAGCATCTACGGTGTTCAGAATGTATCGTAGAATCTATTTCACAGCTTGCTAATGCTCCTTGCCTGGATTATGCATATACCTGCTCACAACCCCAACTGCCTATGAAATGTCGGACCTTGTACACACTGCAGCATACATCAAGCTACCAACCACATTCGCATACGGTACTTTAGTCATATATTCTCATTCTGCATCTTTCTTTAGAGATAAGGATGTACTGAGCTTTATATGAGGAGCGAGCGGAGTACTAACATGTTTTGACTTTTTACTCATCCCAACACGTTATAGTTATCTTTTTCAAATATTACTTTTGAGTCAAACCCAATCTCCCTAACTTTTTGTCTTTACTTATCTCCATGCTTAGAATTTTCTTAGCTTCACCCAGATATTTCATTTCAAACTCTGATTAACTGAATCATCAATCTCTCAATTTCTCTTTAATTCTTTGAAACTATCAACATACCAGGAAAAGATAGATGTAGGATCCATCTTATAGCTTGCGAAAATATACATAGTGATCGTATTTGCTTCTTGTGTCCTTTTACCCCATCATAAATTTGTCAAATCACTTGTACCACTGCCTTAGAAATTGTTTCAATCTGTACAACGATTTTTCAAGCTTGCATACCATATTCTCTTTTCTAGCAACTTTAAAACTTTTGAGCAGAGACATAGAATTTCTCCGCTACATCCAATTGAACTAGTTCCATATCAAACTGTGCTACCAAAGTCAACAAAATTGGATAGGAGGAATGTTTGGATCTTTTAATATTGCTAATTATATGCACCAGACGGCCTGTTCTGGTCCTTATAAATAATCTTCAAACCTGCGCAAACAACAAAACCACCATTTTCCCTCTTCTCCAAAGCTTCCGTGATCCCATAAATCCTCATCATGACAGGAAAAAATTGTCAACCACTTCTTCTTCTTTCCCTGATACTGCTCGCTCTAGTTCATGGTTCAGTTTGTCGTCAGTTAAGCCCCGAAACTATCAACCAAGAAGCAGTTCCAGGGGCGATAACTAAGTACTCTTCCACGTTCCAACGAAGCCTATCCGCCATTCTTAGAGCTTTAGAGTCAAGTAACAGGAAGATCACGTCCACGCACACTGTATCTCGACGACTAGTCCCTTGTGGTCCGAACCCACTTCACAACTGATTGGACTAATACAACTTCGAGTAGAAATGTTCTTTGATTTTGTAAAATAAGCTGCAAGTTGAGATTTATTTATTTTTTATCTGTTGGGAAATCTAAGTTATGTTAAAGGATTTATGTTCCTACTCTTTGGTTGTGTGATTGATTTATTAATTGCAGAAGATGAATGTATTGATCTTCTGTACTATTATCAGCTTAAAATAAAGCCACAGCCACAGCAGAAACATTCTATTGAATCTTTTAAGATTGAGTTTACAGTTTCTGAGTCCATCATTCCAAGGAGTTGGAGGTTGTAGCTGAAATGAGTTATAATTATCAGCAACTTGAACTGAGAAACAAAGTCTTAAGTTAGCTATAGTTTAGTAACTTTGACCTTGACGCCAATATGCTTAACAAATACATTTCTTGCTTGTAAAGTTACAAATTCCTGTACTGTACTTCTCTCTGCCTAATCTACTTTCAGCATATCGTTTTAAATTGTGATTCAAAGTTTCTTTTTTTAGTAGGTGAAATCTGCACCCATCATACCAGCGTATATAATATCCTGCAAATTTTGATAGGATTCATTTCACCATTTGTTATAATCACTGGCAGCATTAGAATTGTTATTATTTATTTTCCTGAAGCTTGAGGCCATTTTTAAAAGGTAAATGGCAGCTTGTATTCAATTAATCCCACGAATTCAAAATCTCACCTAACCCTGTTTTGAAATTAAAGAAGAGGGGATGTATCCAATTCGGACACATAATTTATGTACTCTCGAACTACAATACTACATGTGTTGTAGTTCCAGTGGTTTAGTTGACATCATGATTAAAAGTCAAAGTACCAACAGGTTTTATGTACGTAACTGTTTCACGTGTTAAAGTCAGAAGTTTAAATATGATGATAACTTGCAAGAAATGACGATCACGCTTTGGCTTTTTTCCAGGGCTTAAGAAGTTGATCTTTTGACTTCTCCTTTTGTTTTCCTGGTGTTACTTAAAAAAACTGAGCCCATGATATGATGTGTCTATCTTTAGGTGGATGATGATGCAAGACGTTTAGATACCTTGTAGGGAAGCTATGATATGTGGAAGCAAACTAGCAATTTGTGTGATTATTCCAATGGAAATATGTTAACATTTGCGTGTGAATCGAATCACTCATCTGATTTTAAGAGTTAATTGAACCAGTCATTTTATTTTAAGTATTGATTCATCAAATAATTTACTTAAGCGTTATCCAAAAAAAAAAACCATGAGTATTGTTACTAGTACTTAGCTCTTCCATTATATTTAACTCGGTGCTATACTTGATTCAAGCACTAAACATTACCAAACAAATGTATTCCTTGTTGAGGTATGGAGCCTGATAATATATAAAGGGCAATTATGTTTTTTGTATTCTCCTGAGCATATAAATACGTTCTATTCTTCTAGTGTATTTATGTTGAAAATATTCACAGTAAAATAAAACTCTAACCGCTCATGGACATAGTCAGAAAATATTAGTAAACTTCGTAAATTTGTGTGTTATTTTCGCATTTGTTCTTTAATTATTATGATTGATCGTTCATAACATTCCTAATGAGAATAATCCAAGAAACAGAAGAGAAGATAAAGAAAACGAATGATTCTCAATGACATCTTCTGAATCTTGACAATACATTGAATAGATTTTGTTTCTTCAAAAGTAAAATGCTTTGAGAATTAAAAACTTTGGTCAAAGAATAAATTGTTGATGACTAATTCATACTTCTAAAAACATATTTAATTGATACAGCTTTGTTAAGTTTAATAAACTGAAATATTTGGATCAAGTCTGCAGATATCCTGACAGAAGTTTTCTACAGAACCTCAACAGGTGGCTTAAGGAACGAGGGGTGCTGCTGCTCCTATGTTTCCAAAAGTGATCCCCAGGAAGCATTTGGCACGGAGTACTGCTGAATTAGCATAGCCAATTGGATCTGGAAATGGTGTTTCCGGCAGCGGGCACGGGTGAGTAACGCGTAAATTATCACATCAGCATTTCTCCCACCAGAAGTGAACCTTTATGAACCAGAAATAGTCAATATGTAAATATAATCAATTTGTAAACCATCAGATCATGTATATTCTCTAACAAATTGGCAGTCATGAGACTTAATGAACTGATGATCTATAAGCCAGTAGTGTTACCAGAAGGTGTGAAAGAACGAATTAATTTTAGTCAAGTAGAATCTAATATCAACCTGTGTATTTACAGAAGCTAAAAAAGCAGAAAAAGAGCTGCCGTGCATTTTTAACTAAGCACCCGAGCCAGTTACGCCTGAATGAACTCTCAAGATTTCGGTTCTCTTGCTTTGTTCCATTTCATCCACAAGCCATTCTACACTCTCCTTAATCCCCATCCTGCAATCAGATTAAAATGTTTGCTGCAATGGGGTTGAGGAAGGCGCATGATCACAATCAACCCTTTCATCCAACTTCTTAAGTGTCAAACTTAGTTGGCGCGTGAACATTCCTAATAAAACAAATAATGGTTGGTCAAATTGGCCAATTTAGCCAACCATACCTGCAATAGAAAGCATCTATACGTGCAGAACAAAAATAAAAAGAGAGAGGGGTGAGAAAAAAAAAGAGACAAAAAGAGAGAAAAAAAGTGTATTTTTTTATTGTTTAGTTTTTTCTCCTTGTAATTCTCCAATTTTTTATTAGTAAAATTTTTCTATCATTGCCTGTAGTTTTAACTTTGATTTAGGAAATTTTCACGTAAAATTTGTGTGTCTATTTTATCTTCAATATTTTTAGTTTCATTTTAGCTGCAACCTTACTCTGTCCAAGTCTTAATTATTTCTAACAAGTGGTATCAGAGCCAGTCTTGGTTGTATATATCTGCTTATTGTATGCTCTGTGGTTGTTACCAAGAGTGGATCCTCCACATCAAAAGATAAGTTAGAATATTATTCACCCTGTCAAAGACACTATTCATAAAGTAGTTGTGATAGAAGTAATGACGGCAAAGTACGACATTGAAAATTTAAACAAGAGCAATTTTCCACTGTGGAAGCTGAAGATAAAGGCAATCTTGAGGAAAGATAATTGTTTGACGACCATTAGTGAACGACCAGTTGGAGTCACAGATGAAAAGTGGAACGAGATGGATGGGAATGTTGTAGCTAATCTTCACCTAACTTTAGTTGATAGAGTATTCAACAAAGGAAAAGAAGACTGCGAAGGAAATAAGGGATCGCCTCACAAAATTATATGAGTTCAAATCACTCCACAACAAATTTTTTTTGAAGAGGAAACTATATACTTTATATATGACATAATCTACTTTGGTGAAGGAGCACTTAAACACTTTGAATACTCTATTTTCACAACTCACATCATTGGGGCACACAATAGCAATAAGTGAACGTGCAAAACTTCTATTTCAAAGTCTACCAGGTTCATGTGATCAACTTATCATAAATTTAACAACCAATACAGACACTTTAGTCTTCAATGACATTGCAGTTGCTATTATGGAAGAAGAGAGCCGACACAAGAGCAAGGAAGACAGGTTGGCAAGTTTGCAACAAGCGAAAGCTTTGGCGGTGATGAGAGGTAGATCAATGGAACGTGGTCCAAGTGAGAGTCACAATCATGGTAGATCAAAATCTAGGAGTAAGAAGAACTATAAATGCTACAATTGTGGCAAGAAAGGTCCTTGAAAAAGGATTGATGGAATCTAAACAAGAAAGATTCTGTTCCTCAAGGAAACGTTTCAAGCACTTCAGATGATGGAAGCGCAATGGTTTGTGAAGCAGCAACGACTATTGGAGGAAAGAGAA
Organism: Erythroxylum incrassatum; assembly: GCA_026546855.1. NCBI lineage: Eukaryota > Viridiplantae > Streptophyta > Magnoliopsida > Malpighiales > Erythroxylaceae > Erythroxylum > Erythroxylum incrassatum. The sequence goes on along the minus strand of JANVCL010000007.1, from coordinate 25,151,284 downwards.
GATTTGTTGATGGCTGACTATTTGATTCAGTAGCTACTTTTCATATGACCTCTCTGAAAGAATAGTTCCATCATTATAAATTTGTCTCTGGAGGATCTGTGTACAACTGTAATGATCAAGCCCTCCAGATCGTTGGTATTGGCACCATCAAGTTAAAGTTATATGATGGTACAATTCAGACTAATTTAAAAAGTGTGACATGTGAAGAGCCTGAAGAAGAATTTGTTATCTATAGGATAACTAGATGATCTCGGTTTCATATTTGAGATTTAAAACAATTTCATGAAAGTGATTAAAAGAGCGCTGGTTTTTATGAAAGCAGAGAAGATTGTTGCAAATCTGTACATGCTAAAGAGAGTAACTTTGTAAGAAGGAAGGAGAGGCATCCGTTGCGGTGACTAGTCCAAATGACAAATCTGCAACGACATGGCATAAAAAGCTTGAACATATGTTAGAATAAGGAATGAAGATACTTACAAAGAAGAATCTACTTCCAGGTCTTACAAAGGTTCCACTACAATTCTGTGAGCATTGTACTGTGAGTAAGTAATATCGATTGGCATTCAACACATCAAAGTTTAAAAGTAAAGAAATTCTAGAATTAATTCACTCTGATTTATGGCAAGCACCAGTTACGTCCCTAGCAGGAGTAAATTTCTTTGTATCAGTCATAGATGATTATTCGAGGAGATGTTGGGTATTTCCTACCAAGAGGAAAGCAAATGTGTTTCTAGTCTTCAAATTTTACAAAGTGCGAGTGGAACTTGAATCTAGTAAGAAAATCATGTGTTTGCGGTCAAAAAATGGAAGAGAATATAATGGTAAAGAATTTGATGAATTTTGCAAGTAAGAAGACATTAAAAGCTGTTCACGACAGCATACACTCCTCAACAAAATGAAGTAGTTGAGCAGATGAATAGAACTCTATTGGAAAAAACAAAAGCAATATTGAGAACTGCAAGCTTAGATAAGAAATTTTAGACAGAATCAGTCAATATAGCCTGTTATGTGGTGAATCAAGCTCCATCAACTGCAATTGAGTTCAAGAAGTTGATGAAAATGTGGACTAGTAAACCAGTGGATTATTTCAACCTCCATATATTTGGAAGTTCTACCTATGTGATGTTCAATGCCCAAGAAACTACAAAGTTTGATCCAAAATCTAAAAGATGCATTTTCTTAAGGTATGCTGAAGGTATGGAGGGGTACCGTCTGTGGGATCCCACTGCCCATAAGATTGTTATCAATAGGGATGTTATCTTCATGGAACATAAGGATTAAGAGTAAGCAGAAAATGTTGGCACTGTACAAGAGAATCCAAAAACTACAATAGTACAAGTGGATAAGGAAGTTGATCAAAATGATTCTTCTAAAGTTGCATTAGAGCACGAGGAGTGAGAACCAGTTGAATATGATGCTCCAGATACTTGGAGATCAACTCACATAAGAAGAGCACCGAGTTGGCACTCAAACTATATTATAGAGGGCAATATTGCATATCGCCTTTTAATTGAGGAAGAGGAGCTATCAAATCTTCAAGAAGCATCTCAGTGGATGATAGCAATGCAAGAAGAAATTGAAGCACTTCATAAGAATAAGACATGGGAGATGATGTCATTACCGCGAGGAAGAAAGCCTACTGGCAATAAATGGGTTTACAAGATCAAGCGAAGTAGTGATGATCAAGTGGAGCGATATCATATTAGATTGGTGGTAAAAGGATATGCTTATAAAGAAGGTACTGATTTTAGTGAAATATTTTTCTACTGTGGTTCAACTTATTACAGTTCGAGTAGTTCTAGCAATGTGTGTGATATTTGACTTGCATCTTGAGCAATAAGATGTGAAAACTACATTTCTTCATGGAGATCTTGAAGAAGAAATTTGTATGCTCTAACTAGAAGGTTTTGAAGAAAAAGGGAAAGAAAACTTGGTTTGCAAGTTGAACAAATCTCTGCATGGTTTACAATAGGCGTCGAGGTGTTGGTATAAGAGATTTAATTCCTTCATCATGAGTCTTGGATACAGCAGACTGAATGTGGACCCTTGTGTACATTTCAAGAGGTTTGAGAAAGATAATTTTATAGTCTTGTTGTTGTATGTAGACTACATATTGGTAGCAGGCCCCGAAAATGATCTTATCAAAGAATTGAAGGCACGGTTGGCTAGGTAATTTGAAATAAAGGACTTGGGACTAGCAAACAAGATTATAGGGATGCAAATTCACTGAGACAGAAATAATAGGAAGATTTGGCTTTCTCAGAAGAATTATTTGAAGAAGATCTTACAGCGATTCAACATCCAAGATTTTAAGTCAATTTATACCCCTCTTCTTGTTAATTTCAAGTTATCCTCAAGTATGAGTCCTAGCAATGAAGAAGAGATGATGGAGATGTCTCGAGTACCATATGCATCAGCAGCGGGGAGCCTGATGTTCGCTATGATTTGTACAAGACTAGATATTGCACATGCAGTGAGAGTGGTTAGTCAATACATAGAGAATCCTAGTCTAGAGCATTGGAATACAGTTAAGAGGATTCTCAGATATATCAAGGGAACCTCAGATGTTACATTATGTTATGAAGGATCAGATTTTACTGTCAGAGGATATATTGATGCTAATTATGCAGGTGATCTTGACAAAAGTAAATCCACTATTGGATATTTGTTCACATTAGCTAGAGGGGCTGTGAATTGGGTTTCAAAACTGCAGTCAGTTGTGGCTACGTCAACAACAAAAGTAGAATATGTAGCAACTACACAAGCCAGTAAAGAAGCAGTGTGGTTGAAGATATTGTTGGAAGATTTTGGATATAAACAAAGAATATTACTTTGTACTATGACAGTCAGAATGCTTTGCATCTTACAAAGAATCCAGTATTTCATTCAAAGACAAAGCATTTTCGAGTTAAGTATTACTTCGTTCGTGAAAAAGTGGAGGAAGGAACGTTGGACATATAGAAATTTCATACAATGGATAACTTGGCAGATTTTATGACAAAAGCAATCAATGATGACAAGTTTATGTGGTGTCGATCCTCATTCAGCCTGACAGAGACGTAAGCAACATGAAGCGGCAAGGTAGAAAGAATTGTATGAAGTTATGATTGATTCTCAATCAAATCTTCAAGTGGGAGAATTGTCAAACTTAGTTGGCGTGTTAGACACCGAATTTTGCAGTACCTAACATGCCTAATAAAACAAATAATGGTTGGCCAATTTGGCCAACCATACCTTCAATCTCTTGGCAGGAGATAAATAAAGAGAAAGCATCCATACGGGCAGAATAAAAAAAAAGAAGTGGGGTGAGAAAAAAGAGAAAAAATTTCTGTAATTTTTTATGGGTCTAGTTTTTTCTTCTTGTAATTCTCCAACTTTTCAATAGTAAAATTCTTCTATCTTTGCCCGTAGTTTTTACCCTGATTTAGGAGTTTTCCATGTAAAATCTGTGTGTCTATTTTATCTTCAATATTTTTAGTTTCGTTTTAGCTGCGACCTTACTCTGTCCAAGTCCTAATCGCTCCTAACATTCAGATCATGGTATCAGGCAAGCTCGTCAACTAATATGATTTCAGGAAAATCTTATCATCCAAATGATGCCTACAAAGTGACAATTGACAACTTTCATTTGGCTCAAAGTTTATAAACTGATATAATCTCTAGTTTAATGAAATTTCATAGCAAAATTCACAAGCTTAGCACTTAGGCAGAAAATTAGACTTACTGCTTATTTTCCATTATCAAAAGAGAGGCACCTTGCAAATCCTCGTGCCTTAGAACTTTTTTTGTTAGACAATGTTTGTTTTGAAACTCAGGCTAATCTTCACCAATAATAAGAAATTCACCTTGAGTACTATTGCTTAGGTGAATAAAGTGTGAATGATTGTACTAAAAAATCACACCAGGAGGAAGACTGGAGGGATCACAAACGCTCCCACTTAAAACCCGATCTCCTCGACATAATTTTCCTAGACATATAATTTAATAGTATTATAATTCACTACAACTATACCCGACAATAGCTATTAAATACACAAATAAAGAACGCCATAATTTAACGAGGTTCAGTCAATAATACAAGTGCCCATCTTCAAATTTTAGCAATATTGGTCAAGTTCAAACAATGTTGGAACTTGACTGCAATCACCACCTTTGTCAGCATATCAACAGAATTCTCAGTGGTCTTAATCTTCTAGATTGTTACTCCACCTTCTTCCAGTTACTCTCGTACAAAGTGATAACGAACATCGAGGTGTTTCGTCCTTGTATGATAAACTTGGTTCTTTTCTAAATGAATAACACTTTGACTATCACAATATACTTTAACATGCTTCTATCCAATTCCCAATTCATCAAGCAATTCTTGAAGCCAAATTGCCTCATTCACAACCTTTATAGTTGCTATATACTCTGCCTCTGTAGTCGACAAAGAAATTGTTGACTGTAAAGTAGACCTATAACTAACTGGTGCCTTTGCAAGAGTAAACACATAGCCAGTAGTTGATCGACGTTTATCTAAATCACTTGCATAGTCGGAATCGCAATATCCAACTACACATTAACCCTCTTGTTTATCCCGCTGAAATATCAAACTAACATCTACGCTATTCAGAATGTACCGTAGAATTCATTTCACAGCTTGCCAATGCTCCTTGCCTGGATCATGCATATACCTGCTTACAACCCCAACTGCCTGTGAAATGTCAAGCCTTGTACACACCATAGCGTACATCAAGCTACCAATCGCATTAGCATATGGTACTTTAGTTAAGTAGTCTTATTCTGCATATTTTTTTGGATATAGGGACGCACTGAGCTTTATATGAGGAGCGAGCGGAGTACTAACAAGTTTTGACTTTTCATTCATGTAAAATGTTGTAGTACCTTTTTCAAATATTGCTTTTGAGTTAAACACAATCTCCCCAACTTTCTGTCTCTACTTATCTCCATGCTGAGAATTTTCTTGGCTTCACCCAGATCCTTCATTTCAAACTCCTGATTCAACTGAATCTTTAATCTCTCAATTTCTCTTTGATTATTTGAAGTTATTAGCATACCAACAACATATAAAAGAAGATAGATGTATGATCCATCTTGTAGCTTGCGAAAATACACACAGTGATCATATTTACTTCTTGTGTACTTTTGCCCTATTATAAACTTGTCAAATCGCTTGTATCACTACCTCAGAGATTGCTTCAATTTGTACAATGATTTTTCAAGCTTGCATACCATATTCTCTTTTCCAACAACTTTAAAACTTTCGGGCTGAGACATATAGATTTTCTCCTCTAAGTCTCCATGTGAACACGCAATTTTTACATCCAATTGAATTAGTTCCATATCAAACTGTGCTACCAAAGCCAACAAAATTCGAATGGAGGAATGTTTTACAACTGGAGAGAAAATTTTATTATAATCAATTCCCTCCATTTGAGCATAGCCTTTGGCTACTAGCTTTGCTTTGTAGCGAACATTATCCTTATTAAGAACTCCATCTTTCTTTGCATATACTCATTTGCATCCAATTGTTTTCTTTCCCTTTGGGAGACTAGCTAGCTTCCACGTTTGATTCTTATGAAGGGAATGTATTTCTTCAATCATGGCTATCCTCCACTTATCTTCTTCTGAACTTCGAACTGCTTCCTTATAAGTGGTAGGAATGTCATCAATTTCATTTGGAGATGCATAAGCCACCATATAAACATAACGAGCAGGTACTTGAATGTTCCTTTTTAGCTTTCTCAATGCAATTGGTAATTGTTGTTGTGGAGGTTCTTAGGTTGGAACCTCTTCTTCATCTGGCTCCTCTTCTATCATAGGAGTTTCTACGTCTGCTTCATCATTTGATGGGATAACAATTCTTCCTTCAAACTCCACCTGTTTTGGAGTACCATCTGTCTGTTTAACATTTTCAGTTGTCACCTTTCTTATCATGGTAGATTCGTCAAAGGTAACATCCCTACTGAAAATTATTTTCTTTAACTCTGGGCATCAAAGACGATATCCTTTCACACCAGTGGTGATCCCCATGAAATTTGCTTTCTTTGCACATAGATCCAACTTTGACTCCTTAACATGATAGTATGTAGTGGAACCAAACATATGTAAGGAATTATAATCTGTAGTAGGTTTTCCATACCATTTTTCCAAAGTTGTTTTACCACTAATAGCAGTTAATAGAAGGTGATTGATGAGATGACAAGCATATGTAACAGCTCAGCCCAAAATTCTCTATCCAACCCAGCTTTAATCAACATACACCGAACTTTCTCCAATAATATTCAGTTCATACATTCTACTACCCCATTTTGTTGTGGTATATCCCTGACTGTGAAGTGTCTGATAATACCTTCATTTTCGCAGACTTTTAAAAATGGGTCACTCTTATACTCCCCACCATTATCTGTATGGAAACACTTGATCTTTCTGCTGGTTGAGTTTCCACCATCTTCTTCCATTTGAGGAAAACTCCTAGCACTTCATCCTTAGTCTTCATAGTATACACCCATAATCTTCGAGAAAAATCATCAACAAAGGTCACATAATAGTGTTTTCCTCCTAAAGAAGTTGTTTTGGAAGGTCTCCATACATCAAAGTGAACATAATCCAAGACACCCTTTGTATCATGGATTGCAGTGCTGAATTTCACTCTTGTCTGCTTCCTTTTGACACAATGTTCATAGAAGTCTAATTTGCAGGCCTGAACTCCTTTCAACAATTCTTGATTTACTAATATCTTTAAAGATTTTTCACCTATATGTCCTAAACGCATATGCCGCAACCTAGCTACTTCTAGCTCTTGATCATCATTAGAAGCTATTGTTGTTGTTCCAATAACTACATTAACTTGGTAATAATTCAGGTTATTGTTTCTTCGATCGAATTCCTTTCATTACCACAAGTGCACCAGAGATCACTTTCATTACTCCATTTTCTGCATTTATACTGTAGCCCTTTGATTCTAGGACTCTTGCAGAAATGAGATTCTTCGTCAAACTTGGCACGTATCTGACATCTGTCAAAATCCTAGTTGTTCTATCATGATTTCTTAAGCAAATTGAACCAATCCCATTTGTTGTGTAGGGATTGTCATTTTCTTTGTAAACAACTCCACCTTTTAGCTCTTTAAAATTGAATAACCAATCCCTATTGAGACATGAGTGATGACTACAACCTGAATCGAGTAACCATGGATGAAAGGGGCTTATTGAGGATGTAACAACCAATGAAAGATCTAAGTTTGTATCTTCACACTCAGTAATATTTAAGTTTGCAATAGCCTTTCTCTTATCAGGTTTGTTTTTATTATTCAGCTTTGGACAATCTTATTTCTGGTGCCCTTTTTCCTGATAAAAGGCACATTCATCTTTGCTTAGTTTGAGCCTTAACTTCGTTCTCCCTTTCTTTCCTTTAATCTGACTTTATGAACGGCTTCTGACTACCAAAGCTTCTACTGCTCCATTTTTACGTTCTTCCTTTGTTTTCCTTCTCAATTCATGACTGTACAAAGCAGCTGTAACTTTACTAAGAGGCACTTCAACCTTCCCTTGAAGTGGAGTAGTTTCAAGAAACTTAAACTCCTCAGGAAGGGATCCCAACAACATCAAAGCCAGATCTTCATCTTCAAATATCACATCCAAATTCATTAAAATAGTAACTAACTGTTTAACACTGGTGATGTGATCATTCATAGTGGTACCCAGAACATAAGAGAAACAAAACAGTCTCTTTTTCATATGAAGCTTACTCTGACTACTTTTCTTCAGAAATTTCTCTTCCAACGCATTCCATAACTTAGATGCAGAAGTTTCCTTCAAGAAAACATATTTTTGCTATCTGGAAAGACATGATAGAATTGCACCATATGCCAAATGATTTATAGTCTTCTAATATTTCTCCTCAACATCATCTAATTTATTTTCTTTAATAGAAATGTCAAGACTTTGCTGAAAAAGAGCGTTTTGAACTTCACTTTCCCGCATGTCGAAATGACCCGACCATTAAAAATCACCACTGTAAATCTTACATTTGTCAAAGCAGTTCTTGCTAGAATGGACTAAGTAGAAGCTGTAGACATGGTTGGTGTGGTCGTATCTTTGATTTCTATCATCTCTACTACAATTTCTATTCAAAAGTTGTCAATGCAGAGTGTCAATAGCCTAAGGAAAATCTTTTCTAATGTGAAAGATCAAACTACACTGTAACCACAGAGCATACTAAGAAAAAACCTTGGCTCTGATACCAACTGTTGTGAAATTCGGGTTAATTTCACCAATAATAACAAAATTCACCTTAAGCACTATTGCCTAGGTGAATAGAGTGTGAATGATTGTACTGAGAAATCACACCAGGTAAATTTCCAAGAAAGACTGAAGGAGTCACAAACGACCTTACTTAAAACTCAATCTCCTAGATAGAATTTTCCTAGACATGTAATTTAATAGCACAATAATTCACTACAATTATACCTGATAATAGCAATTAAATAGATAAATAAAGAACACCAGAATTTAACGAGGTTCAGCAATTATGGCTACTTTTTCTCAGACACTCCTAAATTGATATTTTACTATTTTTAGAAAATAATACAAGTGAAATACCACTCCCATAGAGCATATGCCCGACATACCGAAGGATAATCGGGAATATACTCTACAAAAGGGCATGTTAAGACGGTCACATTTCAAAAATTTAAAGGCATCACATATCAACTCTTTACATATTTTAATTGTTTCAAAACAAAAACATTTCAAATCTTCATTTTGAATCATTTCGTTCACAATCAATTTATTCCATTTTTATTAACAAGCATATACAGTCTCAAATGTCGTTTCATTTCTAAAATTCATATATACAATATACAGTAGTTGAGAGATACAATTCTTGATACAATATAACTAAGACATTTATAGGTACAATTGACCCCGACAATGACCCATGTTCAAATGCAAAAGCTCCTTCAACTATACTAGCTAGAGAAGCTAGGTCTCCTCAGTACCTGGAAATCTACGTTGCAATTTTGATGAGTTTTGCAAACTCAGTGAGTGAACCATCGTTGATGTGCTCACTCAAGCAGAACATAAACATCTTAAGTATAAAACACAGTTCAGTCAGTTTAACACCTTATCAAAATTCAAATCTCATATATATCACATTACTCATCTTATTTCAATAAGCATATTATGAATACAAAGACTTCATATAGTCATTTTAAAACAATCTAATCATTTATCTCAATTCTTCATATCATCAACATGCACACAAGCATTACACATCATTATAACAACACAATTCAACATTTATTTGCATTCAATCTCATGAACACATGTAAACATATGGATGCAAATGCACATGACACTCACTTCCATTTTTATTTTGTTGTGACCAAGCGCCTATTTAACTATCCCATATCTGTTGTGGATACCAGGCTCATTTCAGATACTGTCCTGTACTCATTGTGGATCCCAGACTTATTAATCGTTGAGCCTGTGACTCTTTGTGCACATTATGAGCTTTAAGCTCTTTTCATATTGGTCACTCCAGTCACAACTTCATTATCTGATCATGTATATTCATATGATGGAGTGCAACATTCCACATAATATGCTTTCAATCACTTTCTTTCAATGTACACAGTCAGTTATCATAATCATCGGATCTAAGTTTGGCATTCAACATTTAGTTGAGTACACATTTCCCCATTCACATACAATTAATAAGTACTTCCAATACATTCCCCAATATCAAGCTTCTTGAACTAATAATGTCCAGAATAACACAATTATATAGTTAGCAATTTAGTAACTGAAATTTAAACAAAAACAATTTAGTTATAATGAGGATCATCTAGGTCAACTCACAATACATTCTAGTTAAGCTATTGCCTTGGTGAACCGACAATGTCTAGATGTTAGCAATCACTTGTGCATCTATCTTCTTGCAATATACACATATAGTTTACAATTCATTAAGTTTGAATCATATGATTAATCAATCATTCACATGTATATAGATCATGTTTCAATGCATGCTCAATTGACTATCCCAGGTATGTATCCTTATTCACAAATCTTGATCATTCATTCATCATATCTTATAAATAACTTGTTTGCAGTTAGGTTATGCTTTAGGTAAGTTTGATTACCCTAAATTCATCAATCATACATTCATCAATTCTTTCCAAGCATTAAGTATTCACACAATTTCCCAATTCTCATTCATTTATACATAATTCATTACTTATATCCTTTGAATCACTTTTGCATTCACATGAATATCTTTATACCATTAACAAATCATACTTCTCAAATTCATATACATTGATATCAATCATTCCATTTTTTAATTTATAACCTCAATTAACAACTTAAACTTATCAAACACTTAATCACTTAGTCAAGCAACTTTCTAGGTTCGTTTCAAGCCCCAATCAAGTCCAGTTACAACTTTATAAAGAGTCTTAACCTTATATAGTCCAACAATTGCCTAAAACCAACCTTGTCTCTTTCCAAAGTACTTCCCACGATCGTGGGAAGGAGCCTTATAAATCCCACAATCGTGGCATGAGTAGGTTCACTCACCCATAACTTTTGTTCTGCTTCCAATTTTTAGTCATCCATACTCTATCCAACACACTTTCACCAAAGTCCATCAATTTCACTTCAATTCTACCTTATTCATGCTTCAATCCTTTATCAAATTCATGTCCAAACCTAAATGATGTTATCATTATCATTCACATATCAAAATTAAAACAGAAACTATTGTTCACCATTAATCATGTATCCTAGTTCTGTTACCATTTTAAGATCATTATATTAGCACCTTTCTTTAACATAAATTCACCTCATTATATCTCAAATCCTAATCTAATTCATCCGTCAAACAATTCATAACCTACTGTTCATAGATCAAGAACACAACAAATAAGTATCCAAGTTGGTGCAGAAATTTCCAGCACAATTCATCATCAATATCATATACAATTCATACCAATTTCATCATCATAAATTCTCTATTATAACATGCCATAAATATCAATCTTTTACTTACTTATTTAGCTCCAATTACAGCTCAATTCATCAGGTCACTTTGCCTTATATGTATGCAAGATTCATCACATGTTCAAGGTGACAATAGGATGATTTTCAGCTAGGATAAGAGACAACAATAATATGATTCTTTAACTATCTTGTGAAGGGTAAAAGTTTGGATTATTGATGTAGCAATTGGACACAAACATAGCAAAACACAAAGATGTAAAGGTTGAGAGGATTTTGATGGTATGTGAGAAGAATAAAAATGAAGAATGAACATAACTAGGATTAATCCTGCAGGAGCTTAACACCTTAGGTGCTAGGTGTCACCAAATTAATTTGACAAATGTCCATAGGCATGTTCTCCATTTATCATGTATATATGTTGACATATGTCACTTAATTACTTAGTCTATTTGTCACTCTATGATCAATACCATTTGCCAATTAATAAGCTATGCCAAATGTCACTCATTCATCTATGCCAAATGTCACTAATTTAAAGGCTTAATCATCCTAATTTTTCATGTACCTATTTTTCTTACCACTTGGCATTTTACTTAGACCATTTTAATTCATCAATTTCACAATTGTAACAATAAATTCCAAGTTACCAATTATAGTCCATCAATTCTTGTCATTGGTAATCCAAAGTACAAGACATTGGAAATACACATTTATGTTACTTTCATTTTAGTTTCATACCCTGGAATATGTCAATTAAGTGCAATTTGTCTAAATCACAATTCACATGTGTATACTAATATTATGCATATGAATACAATCATAAAATAATATCACAAATATCCCAAATTCATTCTATATGATGCTACTCATGTGACTCAATAGTCTAACACTTTAGATCCTTCAACAATTTAAGAAACGAGATATTGCAATTCTCCCCTTTAAGACATTTCGTCCTCGAAATTCTTAACTAACTGATTCAACAGATGGGGGTTATGTTGTCTTATGTTCTCTTCAATTTCCCATGTAGCTTCTCATGCCTGAGTATCATAATTATCCGACTCCAATATTTACTTCTAATTCGTTCAATATTTATCCATTCCTAAAAATGGAACATTTGGTTTATACGATACAATTAAGTGAAAGTTCTCACAAAATGAAATTTTTCTTTCCTCAATGATCTGTACTGTTCACGAAATCCTTATCAGTCAATTATGTTCATCGCTACTTTTTGACTATTCATAATATCTCAATAAGATCAATTACCATCATATTTCACATAATCAGAATGTTCTATACACTAAAGCTCTGTGAAATGATAGGCATGTACATTTACTCTTATGCCTTGTATGTACCATTAAAATCATTGCATCTTATCTAGAGATTTATTTTTGAAAAGTCACCAATTAATATCTTAAGCTAATGATACCTTGACCTCAATTGATTTTGGATAACATTTAAGTATTCTATGACCATACAAAAGTTACCTATCCTTAGTAGTCACCATTTCGATATATTCACATAAATCTATTCTTCCACTGCACTACTTTGATTCATCTCAGAATTTTACATATGGGGCCTAGGCCTTAAGAGCATTCAATATGTCATAGATTACTCCCTGCACCATATCCAAGCATGTACTACATGTGTGCTCAGTAACATCATTAACCAAAGTAGCCACACTATCAAATGTGTACTCACAATAACTGATTAACTTAACCTTAAGGACTTCCATATATATCGCTATCATTTATTTCATCTTACTTAAATATGTTCTCAATCAATTCAGAGATATAAGTTACATAACCATCATGAAATTATGATATCAAGTCCAATGGTATAAATTTATACTAAATCATAAACTCTTAACATGATAATTAAACAACCATTCCAATTCAAGTTCAACCTCTTAAGGTAATAGAAATTTTTATTTTCTTTTAATTTTGCCTACACATTTTAAATTCCATCACTTCTACTTACATCTCTATTCTTTTCTCCATCAAATCCACGAAAATATATTTACTTCCACATCAATTCAAAGGTATACAACCATAACACAACACTAATATCATATTCAATGATATAACCACAAATACAAATACATCGAGTCAATGTCTAACATATCGAACCATGTAGTATCTCCTATATCACAATATTCATAAATTTCCATTTTCTCACATTGTGACAAATCATCATTCTTCTCATTATTTTTAATAGTGTAAACTCTTAACAAATGTTCATACGTATGACTCATTTAAATGCAAGTAAGATTGGGGATCAGTTGCCACTGCATGCCTATGTCATGTTTGGGATGCATGTAACTTGACATATACTACGACAAATGCCCATGTAAGATACTAAGCCTGGGCTCTAATACTAAAATGTAACATACCACTCCCATAGAGCATATACTCGACATACCGAAGGATATTCAGGAATATACTCTACAAAAATGGCAAGTTAAGACGATTGCATTTCCACATTTTAAGGCTTCACATATGAAAGCGTTTCAAAACTTCATTTTGAAACATCTCATTCACAATCATATTCAGTCACAATCATTTTATCCCACTTTTATTCACAACATATACAGTCTCGAAAGTCATTCCACTTCAAAAATTCACATGTACAATATACAGTAGTTAAGAGATACAATTCTTGATACAACGTACAATTAGTAAGCATTTCCAAAACATACGAATTTGTGGTAGGGTGCAATGAGGGATGAGATGCAATTTGTGAAGCATAATAAAATATAGGAGTGTATGGATTTGCCTCATAACTATAAGCCTATTCATATGTGCTTAACTGATTATACATTTATCCCACAACACTTAGTGATTAATGCTATGAAATGTTTAAGAAACTCATTTTGGTTCATATTTGGTTTTAGGTACAATTTGGAAGCATAAGGGCGAAAGTGAGTTAAAGCATGTTCATTAAGTCATCCTCTTGATGTTCACACTCAATTATCGTTGTGCAACAAGAAGGAGAAGGATTAGGGTGAAGTAGGACAATAAAATCCAAGGAAATGAAGCTTTCAAGAGGATATGGAAGATAAAAAGTTGTGTATATACTTATATGGTCATGTATAAATTGAGAAGAACATCGTGTATCCAATAGTATATCTTCACGATTTTCAGATTTTTTCAATTTATGGTTTGAAACACGATCGTTTATCAAACTATGTATCTCCTTAGAACCCTAATTTTTAATATAAAATGACATTTAAATAGTTGAAGAGTGATGGATCGGTTTGGAGTAAAAGGGGCGACAGAACTTCCACTCTTTGGAGACCTATAGAGGGTTAACCTTCCCCATTCCAATTCCAAGGTAAAGCCGAAGCCAAAGACACATTTTTGGCATCTCTCCAATATGTATTGTGTTCTTTTTCTCTTAGGGATTGTTTATGTTATCCCATGTTTATTGAATTGGGTGTTGTGTAAGAATGATCTTAATGCTCTATTAAATTGTTTTTATATACACCTAATGCTAGAATCTTAAATATAATACGTAATAGTTGTGTTTATATTCATTTGTGGCAACTAATGGTGTCAAATCATTAGAGATAATGTAACCTTGGTTAAATGACCCCAATTTATGTGATTACTACCTTGATTAATTTGTTTTCCTAACTCGTAATGTGGCTATTCTAGTAAATCTAGAGAGCTTGTTCTAGGTTGTTTGATAGCTAGGTTTAGTTAAAGACCTTGTTTTAACTAAATATGACCTAAGGGAAAACCAGGGTTAACATAGCTTGTTGCTAACCTATGATTAATAGTTGCTAGGAGAGGTATAAGAATAACAAGACATTGAAGTATGCTTTTTCGTGCGTAGGTCGAGATTTAACTGAGTACCAAATTCCAAATCCATTAATCACTTTTATCACTTTTTGATTGTTTTTTTAATTTGCTTCATTAGTTTAAGTACATGTTATTTTGTTATTGAAAAACCAAACCAAAAACCCCCTAACCTAAACAATGATTCTGTTCATTACAAAAGCTTTACACACACAATCTATGGGATCGACTAGACTGATCACTAGTTATGGTTTTAAGTCTAGTTATTTTGTGTAGTGTTACGACATGCTACTAATTTTTGCATCGTTGTCAAGGAGTATGGAACTTTATTTTTTGCTTTTGATTTCAATTCGTGTTGTATGTATATAATTGTTTCTTTTAGTTATTTCTTAATCTTTACATGCTTGTTAGTTTGGTGTATGGTAGTTACAAGATCTTTGTATAGAGAAACTCTACAATTTGATCCAGAAATTAAAAGGACATTGCGGAGATTACGTAGTGAAACCAGAAAAACTCAGGGAATCTTACAAGGAATTGAACTTGAGGGAGTCATGGCGAATCCAAGAATTTTAAAAGAGTTGGCTGCTCCAAATTTGACTCAAAGGCCTTTATTCATCACTTTTCCAAATTTTGTTGAACATGTTGCTTTTGAGTTTAAATATGGCCTAATCCATCTTTTACCTAACTTTGATGGTGTTGCAGGTGAGGATGCTCATAAGCATCTTAAGGAGCTTGATGTGTTATGTCTTAGTATGAAACCTCCAGAGGTGACAGAAGAGCATATTATATTGAGAGTTTTCCCATTCTAATTAAAGGATGTGACAAAAGATTGGCTTTTAATCTATCCCTAGGAGCATTATCACATGGATCGAGATGATGAGGTTGTTTTTTGAAAAATATTTTCCAGTATCGAAAATAGCTAGTATGAGAAAGAAAATCTGTGGGATAAAGCAACATAAAGGCGAGTCCTTTTACAAGTACTGGGAACGCTTCAAGACGTTGTGTGCTAGTTATCCATACCACAACATTCCAGAGAAGCTTCTTATCCAATATTTCTATGAAGGTTTGCTACCTATGGAGAGGAGTTTGGTCGATACGACGAGCGGTGGGGCACTATGTGAGAAGACTTTTATAAAAGCCAGGATTTTAATTGAGTGCATGGCCGCTAATGCTTAATAATTTGACACTCACAATGATATTCACCATGTAAACAAGGTAAGTACTTCATCTATCGAACATCATTTAAATGAGATAATGTCTTTTGTTAAAAAAACTTACAGTTGGCTAGGCACAGGTAAAAGCGTGCAGAATATGTGCAAATACAAATCTTCCAAATGATGGGTTCTTAACATTACAAGAGGGAAGTATGGAATATGTAAATACTGCAGGAGGGAATTGTTGGACCAATGGTGGTTGACATATTTAATCCTACTTATGTTTTGATAATAATAAAATGTATAGAATTGGTTAAGAAATTTATTGCAGGTGTTTTGGATTGAAAGAAATCTAGAAGACATTATAAATCATTGAGGAATCAAGAAGGAAACAATCTTCAACATGATTGAGACATTAAACATGAAGATTATGTGAGATTTGATTAAATGTATCCGTTGGAGGTAGCAACAAGTCGACTTACACTGCATAAGTCGAGTTATCTAAGAGCAGAGATGAAGTTTTATGAAAAATGTTGACACAAGTCGACTTACACTGCATAAGTCGAGTTATCTAAGAGCGGAGATGAAGTCTCTATGAAAAACGTTGTCACAAGTCGACTTACAATACACAAG
>JANVCL010000007.1:25122133-25134594 GCA_026546855.1 Erythroxylum incrassatum | reverse complement strand
GGATTTTCCATAGTTGTCACAATGTCTTAGAAATATGTCAAAAAGTCAATAATTCTTCGCCTTGGCATATTTCACAATTTTTAGTGTCGATGATCAACGCAAGTTCAATAACGAAGGAGACCGGAAACCAAGATTTATTTCTATTGATTGTTTAATTCTCATTATTTTGTTTTTAGTTATTTTTTTGTTTCAATTTCAATTTTCAATTAATTTCTATTTAATTCACAATCACAAAACCTCCTTTTTATTGCGTAACTACTAACGTCTTAATTCCTCGTGAGAACGATCCCGACTTTCCACTACTACATTAATTTGTGTTGCAGGAAATTGTTTTTTTTATATTTGGTTGCAAGAGACAGCATTCACCAACCTCACTTTGTCACATGCCGAAATGACCCATACCATAAAAAATCTCCACTGTAAATCTTGCATTTGTCACAGCAATCCTTGCTAGAATAGACGAGGTAGAAGTTGTCAACGTGGATAGTGCAGTCGTAACTTTGATTTCTATCATCTCTACCACAATTTCTATTCAATGTAAAATGCCAATAGCCCAAGAAAAAATCTTTTCTAATGTGGAAGATCAGACTATGCTGCAATCACAGAGCATACTAAGAAAAAACCTTAGCTCTGATACCAATTATTGTAAAACTCGGGTTAATCTCCACCAACAATAACAAATTCACCTTGAGCACTATTGCCTAGGTGAATAGAGTGTAAACGATTGTACTAAAAAATCACACCAGGTAAATTTCCAGGAAAGATTGCAGAGGTCACAAACAGTCTCACTTAAAACTTAATCTCCTAAATAGATTTTTCCTAGACATATAATTTAATAACACAATAATTCGCTACAACTATATCCGACAATAACTATTAAATAGACAGATAAAAAACACCAGAATTTAACGAGGTTAAGCCAATTATGCTTACTTCTTTGGACACTGCTAAATTGATATTTTATTTTTTCAGGAAATAATACAAGTGAAATACTACAAAAGAGAGAAGGAAAGACAATTTTTGGGATGTTAGATAAAGATGGAAAAGCCCTCCTTTTATAGCTTAAGGAGACTCTCTCATCTTCACAATTTTCCAATATGGGATATCAAAATGTCATAAGTCAACAACGTTTTATGTACATTATAAATTTCTCGTACTAAAATAATCACTGAGAAAAAAACTGCACCTAATCTTACAACAAATACAATACCTAATGTAGTTTTTAAATCTTCAAATCGTGAAGGGCATACAGTATCTATAACATATACAATAGCATGTCCCTCTTCAGAATATTTTTACCAAATTGAACGAAGAACAGGCTGAAAATGAAGCAAGTTTTGTAAAAGAGACTTCAATTGCCAAACTTTAAATCCTATCTTCAAATAACATAAATATGAGAAAGACTTTTTTTGTTGCCTCACTTAATAGATTCTAGGAAAGCAAGAGATTCTTTTGAAATTTGTTTTTATTCACGTATGGCTGTCGCCATATTAGGAATAAAATTTGGTCAAAAGAACCAATTATGCTGATCAGTGACGTCTTTAAACCTCCCATTATGCTGGACCTATATAGAACAGTCTAAGTTAGCAATATATTGCCTTATTACTAAAAAGGTGCAACAGAGCAGTGATAATATCCCGTCCTCCCAAGTCCCAGAACATAAGTTTTGCACTTGATACTTCAAGATGTTTGATACTAATGTTGACTTTGTGACAAATGCAAGATTAGAGATGGAGATTTTCAATGATACTGGTCATTTGGGCATGTGACAAACTGAGATTCTAAACGCTCTCTTTCAGCAAGGTCCAGATATTGTCATTAAAGAAGAGAAACCAGAAGGGATTGATAAGAAAGAATAGAAAATTATTAATCATTTTGCATGTAGTACAATTTGATCCTTACAGAATGGATACCTCTGTTCTCTAGACAGGCACGATCGAATTGTACCACATATCAGACGATTGATAGTATTCTATTCTTTCTTGTCCATCCCTTCTGATTTCTCTTCTTCAATGACAATATCTGGACCTTATTGGAAGAGAGCATCTAGAACCTCACTTTGTGACATGCCGAAATGAACTGTACCATCAAAAATCTCCATCGCTAATCTTACATTTATCATAGCAGTCTTTGCCAGAATGGACGAGGTAGATGCTGTCGACATAATTGGTGTGGTCGTATCTTTGATTTATACCATCTTTGCTTCAACTTCTAGTCAATAGCGTTCAATGCGAAATGCCAATAACCTAAAGGAAATCTTTTCTGTGTGAAAGATCAGACTAAGCTACAACCACAAAGCATACTCAGAAACCTTTGCTCTGATATCAATTGTTGTAAAATTCAGGTTGTTTTTTACCAATAAAAACTTTCACTCTACTGCATAAATGAATAGTGAGTGAATGATTGTACCACTAATTACACTAGGTAAATTTTCAAGAGTCGATGCGACACATTGATCAATTTAAATACCCCTCCTTAAAATTTTCTTAGACATGTAATTAATTGTACAATATATCACTACAACTATACCTGACAATAACTATTAACTAGATAATAAAAAAAGAGCACACTTAAAACAAGAACACCAGAGATTTACGAGATTTGGACGTGCCTAATCCTCGGACACCACCTAGATACTCCACTATTGTATTTTGAAAAAAATAATTACAAATGAGGGAGAAGATAAAAAACAAACAAAGTCTTATAAAGGAGGAAGGCTTGTTTGTTTTGGGATGATTTATAAAGGTGAAAGAACCCTCCTTTTCTAGTTCAAGGAAACTCTTACATTTTTACATTTCTCCAATGTAGGATTTTCCATAGTTGTCACAATGTCTTAGAAATATGTCAAAAAGTCAATAATTCTTCGCCTTGGCATATTTCACAACCTTTAGTATCAAAATCCTCTCACAAATGAAACTATCTTAGGTAGTGTCTCCAATTGCAAAACTTCCATTTGGTACAAGCATGATCCGACTATATTGGTAATCTAGATAAACTTCGATCAACCACTAGTTATGTGTTTATTCTTGCTAAGGGACTAATCAGTTGGGAGTCTACCTTATAATCAATAGTGACTTTGTTTGCTACAAAGGTAGAGTATACGGTAGTTACAAAGGCTATCAAGGAAGCAATTTGGCTTCAAGGGTTGCATGCTACTTATGAATTGGGAATCGGACAGAAGCATGTCAAAGTACATTGTGATAGTCAGAGTACTATTCATTTGACGAAGAACCAAGTTTATCAACAAGGACAAAACACATTCACATTCGCTTCCATTTTGTACGAGAGATTCTAGAAGACTGTGGAATAATACTCTAGAAAATCCTAACCTCTTAAAATCCTACAGCCATGATGACAAAAATAGTGATCGCAATTAAGTTCAAACACTGTTTAGACTTGATTAACATTTTGCGAATTTGATAGTAATTAGAGATGCAACTAAAAATAATTTTATTTATGAGAGGATTTTGAGACTAAAAATTGGGAAATATGCCGAGGTAGAGAATTATTGACTTTGTGACATATTTCCAATACTTTGTGGCAAGTGTAAGGAATACCACATCTCATAAATGTAAAAATAAAAGAGCCTCCTTAACCTATAAAAGGAAGACTCCTTCACCTTTATAAATCATCCCAAAACCAATAAGTTTTGCTCCCTTATAAGACTTTATTTGTTTTTTTTTCTTCTCCCTCATTTGAATTTCTTTTCTTCAAAATTGTAGAGTATATAGGTAGTGTTTGAGAAGTAGACAAGTTTGACCTTTGCAAATTTATGATATTCTTATTTTGAGTGTCCTCTTTCTTATTGTCTAGTTAATAACAGAGGGGTACTTAAGTTAACCAATGTATTGCACCGACTCCTGAAAATTTACCTTGTATAATTAGTGGTACAATCGTTTATTCACTATTCACTCGGTAAAAAACAGCCCGAATTTCACAACAATTGGAACAATTCGATCCGCAGGCAGGCCTTCCGAGTTGGAGCATACTGACTTTTAACTTCTCCAGCAGACTCTACAAATTTTAATGAAAAGATATGCTACAGTTCAGCAAAATGACTGAAAAGAACAAGCCATCGCAGAACAACACATGACAAAATATAAAGTTGAAAAGAAGGTACTACCGTTTTCCCAGCCTGTCTCAATTCCAAGAATGAGCACAGGGAATTCTGTCTTACTGCCGACATACTTCCAGAGGGCATAAATCAATGATAACATCTATAGTAGTCTTCCAACAGTAAATTAGAAATTTCTCCCAATCGTCGCATGTAAGCTATCATAGAAAATCCTCGAGATCTCATCCCAAACTGATCAAAGTTGAGTGACCCGTGATCCAAAATCGACCAAAGAACACAACTTTATCCGAGACGCAGATACCAGATAGCATAAAGGACTCAAATGACAACCCAGATCAAGAAAAGGATGAGCATCAATACGTGGCAGACAATCAAGTGTAACACATAAAAGCCACTTATATGAAACAGTCACGATAATATCAAAACATGAGCAACCTGAGCACAGAGATAATTCTGATGTTGGTGATCGAGAAACGAAACAGAGAGGTACATAGAGTTGGCTTAGTTTTCTAGTCCTCTAGTTTCTTAAGGAATCTCTCCATTTTTCACCAACAACGCCTTTTTTACCGGTCTCCGTTAACCCCACTAACTCTCTCTCCTATTTTTCTTTATTTTTCCAGTCTTTACCCTTTATGAAGAACCCTTTTTATTTTGAGGACAAGCGTGCGGAGCCATTGTCTTTGGTCAACAGCATACGTGATCTGATCTCAGCCATTCTCTCATCGTATTGGTCCTGGCCTGGAGCATTCTCTTCTGCACGCACTGCAAGAGTCTAATTTTTCTATCCAATTTTACGGTATTTTATTATGTCTAGTAAATCTCAGTCATTTATTTATATAGGTCTCACGTTTTTTATATAGAGCTCATACAAGACCCGCATAAATGAATGTCTGAGATTCATTGGACACAATAAGACACCATAAAAATTGGACAGAGGATCTTGTTTACACTGCAGTCCTTGCTCTGATAAAAAAAAGTCAAACCAATGAATGGCCACGATCACTCAATTGTGTAATCTAGCGTTGGTCTTCATCGTATGATGGCAGAATCGTGGATACAGTCAGAGAGGGAAGGACAATATGGGAAATAAAAAGGGGTAACAATAGTCAATAAGGGAACTTGAGAAAACAGGAAAAGGCGCAGAAGGAGAGTAATCACAATCCCATTAGAAGAAGCAAGCGACGAGGTAAAGAAAATTTTCTTGAATTTATTTTGCCTTTTTAAATTCGTTTATTGTAATATATACCCATTTGAGCTTTCAGTTTGATTATCGAGAAAAGCTCGTTGAAGTTGAGAAAACGAATCAAACAATCACCTTTTTGGAAATCGTTGAATGGTTGAACTTTTCGATCTTTTTCTTGTGTTTGAGGGATTGATTCATAGTATGTCTTTTGTTTTAATGTCTCTATTTGCATCAAAATACAGCCTTGCGAAAGGACATGAGTTATTATAAGCTTGGTTTCGGGTTTGGTCAATTATTGATACTATATTGAGGCTAATTCATTGTATATTAAGGTCATCCTTTTGTAGATATCCGTGTGCTCTATGGTGAGAATAGTTATGCTTGTTCTAACAGGCAATCTAAGGGAGTTCTTCTTATCTTGTTTTTTCATCTAGGAAATGGAACATTGTGTTTGGGGTTATTAATTTCTGTATGCATTACTTCACCTTTTACCGGTTAGGCTTGTGGTCATGATTGCTTACTTTCCAACTAAGTTGAGACATTGCTTTAAATTGGGGCAGTATTGGAGAGAAGCAGGATGACCTCAAAATAACTCTGGTGATTCCTTTCAGTGTCCTTCTAAGTTGGTTTGATGGAAAATTATTTTTTCCTCGATTGATGTGCCGATTTTAGCTGTTTTGAGATTTAGTGGTTTTCATACCTTAGTTTGTTATGAAGTTCTGATGGTTTTGTCTTCGTAGTACCTCTCTTACTCCTGATCTCTCTAATTTGAACAACAGTCATTAAAATCTGGTGGACGGACTCCATCTGATGATAATATGGTCTCTTATAAACTATCACGTGTTTATCTGTTTTTTGTTTTTGGTAATTTATCTATTGTTGTTATTATGCAGCATATTGCTTCCTTCATAACACAATTTAACTTGTTGCTTTCTCATGATTCACTGTAATCAGGTCATATCAGTGCTTTACTTGAGATTGGTGATTGAGAAGATTGCAAGTTCTGAAAAAATGAAGTAACTTAAACAGTTTCCCCCCGACACTTCTGTTTATTTACTATCCTTTTAGGATATTTGTGTATAAGTGTTAGTGCTGTTACTTTCTGCTACTGTGATTATTTTTGTATTTCTTCGGACATAACTTCATTTTACTGATGGTATATTTGATCACTACGAATATATGGCTCAGCATAATGAGGTTTGGTTTGAAATTCTTTAAAACTCTATGCAACATTGTAACATTTCTGCCCAAATTTGTATTTTCCTCTTATTGGCATGATTAGTTGTTATGGATCATATGATTCTTATGGTGCATAGAAGAACCAGTTTTTTTTTTTCAATATAGTCAACTTTCTTATAGTTATGATTAAGCATCATGGAATTTAGCACAATGTTGCCTTTTGGTTTTGTATCGCAATCATATTCTTAGGATTGATTTGATATGTTTGTTAGCAACTGAAATATGTCTCTTTATTAACATTCCATTACTCAAGCTAACACTTGTGATATGCTAATTTCATCACATTCATAGGGGTAACAGAAGTCGTGTAAAATGGGATGAGACTAATCTGGGGGAAATTGAAGCCAATAAGCCTGTAAGGCAGAAAATCACTGAACCGAAGACTCCTTACCACCGGATGATTGATGATGATGGTATGTTTTTGTTCTTTGTTTCTCCTAAAAAAACAGGTAGAATATTCACAAATTAATGTGGACGGACATCAGTGGAAAGCTTTTATTCTGCTAATTGTTTGCAACAGTGCCTCGTTCACAGTTAACCTTGATGACTTGAGTATTGTATAATTCCTGACCACCCCGTCTTCTACCTCTGAAAGTAGTACCTTCCTAATCTTTGAAAACTATATACTTTTCTTTATCACTGTAGGTTCTTTGTCACCTAGGCGGGGTAGTTTTGATCAGATTGCCAGTGATGCAAACCATGCTGAGGAACTGCAGAATGCATTGGATACCATGGCATCGTCTAGTGGAAGTGGTTGGGCATCATCTGAGGATGAGGCTGATCCCATGGAACAAGATGGAGAAGATCAGTCCTGTGGTAATACTATTGTTCATGCACTACTTATTTCCGATTCTCATGGCGCAGCAGACCCTTTCTTTTCTTATGGCTGATGTACGTTTCTCTCACTGCCGTCAGATTCAGAAACAGGTAGGAGTGCAAGTTTTAGGGAGCACAGAAGAGTTCACTATGACGAATATCGGAAAGTAAAGGAACTCAGGCAGAAGGGTTCAATCGTTGATGATGAAGAGGAAGAAGAAAACAATAATGCAAACGAAGAGAACGGGATAATCGATTCATCTGCAATAAGTGAGGGTGTTAAAGGTATAGAAATTGAAGAAGGTAAAGCTAATTTGCCTCAAGCAAGGTTCTCTGCGTCCAGCTAATGGAGTATAGCTGCTGACGCAATTTGCTACATACCCTTTTCTGGATTCCTGCTTTCTTCTATGTTTTCGTGATGATTTTGTTACGACGGAATCGTACAACTTTTTGTTTACACTTTGCTTGTAAATATCTTCAACAATAACAACAACAATAATTTAGTAAAAATCTCGATCAAACAAGACAAACGAGAAGTTTTAGTAATACCTAATCTTACTCTCGCTAATTCAACTTCAACGAACCTTAAATTGTTTGGTTCCACTCTATAATATGTACATTAGGCTTGTATAAAGAATAAATAGAAGCCAAAAGTACCTATTATGTTCTTCCATTTTTGTTTTTCGTTTTTCCATTTCTTTCCCTTTTAAGATCATCACCCCCAAAGCTCAATAGAAGATTCCAACAAATAAAACACCCTCCTTTGGACATATTAAGCTTGGACTTGCGAATTTGACCGAATTAAAATAACTAAAATTAAATTTAATATATTATAATTTATTAATTTTAAATTGAATTAATTTATTTTTATTATTAGTCATATTTGAGAAAATTTTGTTAAATTTAAGGTTGAATTTAACCAAATTGGAACATTTAAACTTACAACTAAACTCAAGATTATTTTGTCACACCTACTTATACGCACACAACAAGGTAAAAACGCAATGGTCAAATTGACCTCTATTGAAGGAGGACACATTGGTAAATGCAAAATAGACAACCCAACCCGCATCACACACTTCCAAAAGATTTGTTCTTTTATGTTTTAAATTTCTCGAAGGATTCTTCGTTGATCCCAAAAATATCTTTTTAAACCTTTCATTTGATCTCCAGATATTTTCATGGTCACTTCTTCTATTCTTACCCTCTCGAGTACACTCCACACCTTCCTACTCGCTTCCGACGTTGTCTTAGGACATGTAATTTTCATGTTAGAAACGTGATCTTCTCCAAATTTGTAATTATTTACAAAAAAAGAAAATTCACGTGAGAAAAATCTTAAGTTTGTTGGATCAGATGCTAAGTCATGTTTTACTGAAGCTCTCTCTATATATACATACGTAACACTGAAACCACCACACGGTTTTTCCTGAAAATCCGACAAAAAGTAGTGGAAAAGTTGTAAACAAAGCCCCACCACCTGTTTTCCGGTCACATGGACCCCAACGTCACCAAGAGCCGAACGGAGGCGTGGACGAACGAGAAGCACCTTCGCTTCCTTAACTCCATGGAGGCTTCCTTCGTCCGTACAATGCTTGAGAGTGACAACAGATTTCTTCGTCTCGATCGTTACTTGCCGGACAGCTCTGAATCAACTATGGATTTGAAATCACAAAGACGAAAGAAGCAACCTTGTTCAGGTATGAAAAAGTGGTGATGTGATCTTTAATGGCTCTACTTCTTTTCATGGTGTATATCTTCTTTTGTGTTGCATGCCATTTTTTTTCAAACACCCATTTGTTCGATCTTCGTCATGAATCTGTAAAGGGTCTTAAAGCAAAACTCCTGCTACCACCTGCTTCATCAAGATTGTTTGATATACTATGATTAGAAGAGTTCATGTTCTTGTTGGACTTGCTGACAATTGCTGAGGGATGATTACAAGTTACAAACCTTCTAATATTCCCTTTCTTGTTTTTATTTACTCTAATTGGGGGAAAAATGGCTGTGTTTAAACAAAGATTTGACATAGAAAATGTCGAATATGCTTTTTTGAAGATATTTGTGGAGGAGTAGATTCACTTCATGTAGAAAAAACACTTTTCTTGTCACTTTGATGATGATAAGAATAATATTTGTTGTTGGCTTTTGGCGTATTGGCAACAGAAATTGTTGGTACAAGATCCAGAATAATGGACGAAAGGACCGAGAAGAGAACAAGGAGAATATCATCTCAACTATACGATCCATCTGAAGATCAGGTTGGCAACTACGCTAGTCGATCACCATTATCGTTTGTTTTCTACTAGTTTTAACACATTAGACTGCCTCAAAATCAAAGGACTGTTCTTGATATTTTCTTACAAGAAAACATCATAAATGTGAGTCTCAACGAGTATAATTCATCATTCTGGAACGTGGGTTCTTGATCATTTATAGATCTGAGTTTCATTTAATTTTGTTTGCATCAGGTGGTCCCTCAGACTGGGAACAGAGCTGGTGATAAAGATGAAAGAGACTCTCCTAATGTAACAATTGCACCGGTGACACCTGTCAACTGAGAAAGATTCTTCGTTTGGTGCTTGCCTTCTTATGTTCTGTTTTTCCTTTTCTTGATTCACAGTAATCTGTAATGGTAACGCAGTAGTTGTAGCAACTTATGGAAGAGATCATCAGTGTAATTTAGCTTTAAAAGTAGACGACTTTTGTGGTTTAGAGAAGGTTTCATGGCCTGGAAATACCCCAGATGCTCGTCTATGATCTGCAGAGAAAAAGCTTCGAACTTTGGTTCTGTCTTCTAACACTTCTTCGCGGGGGTCTACCATGGGAAAAAGTTCTCTCATTCTACAGTGTATTGGCTGACTTTATTGGAGTGCCTTGTACTTTGTGATATGACTTAATGGAAGATATTTAAGTCGGATCTTTTTTATAAATATAGTTTAATTCAGAACTTATATGGTAAAAAGGATCCAAGTGAAGAGATAAAGAAGATGGAGACGGTGGAGAAGGAAAGAGAACCTTATCTTCTTAATTATTAAGTTGGTCGTTCAAGCTTTTTTCATAAAAGCAATGCGTGACAAATTGTTCTTAAGCTGTAAAATTTGATTCAGCAGTGTGGAATTAGTGATAAAATTTTCGGTAATAATACATGAGAATCACCTGTTTTCCGATCTCTTGGGACCAAAGGGTCCTCCATTCATGTCTCTGAAATTGTGGTTTTGGGTTGCCGCAGTCTCCGTCATTTGATGGAAGTACAGACTTTTAAAACACGCCATGGATATGGCAACAGGAAGCTCTTAAAAGCACAAAACTATGATTACTTTTCTGGTGAGTGACAGGAAGAGCTATTAAGTATGAATTCAATGTTCAAGTGGTGGGGGTGTGAATCGTGTGATTGAAGCAAAGAATATTAAAATATTAAATGAGTCTTAAATCCATTTCTTGGTGATGAACTGCTTAGAAGAAATTGACTTACGAGATGGTTCAAGTTTAGAAGAGAGTTTTATAAAATATAATTAAGAAAAATATTTTTATTAAGAAATTAAGACTTGTAATCTATTTTAATTTTGAAGAAAATAATTGGTTGAGAATAATATTTTAAAATTTATCGGTGTCACTTAACCGGCTCTTTGAAAACTTACAAATTAAATTCATTGACAAATTGGATTCAATTACATTTGTGGGATTGAATTAAATTTGATTTACACTATTTGGAATAAATCTATAAATATTATGATTGAATTCAATTACATTGTTTGGAACAAAATAAAATTGAATTCAACTACTTTATATGACTTTTTTATCCTTAACTAAAAATAATATGTAATCAATGTGTGTATTTTGTAATAATTTGTATATTTATGATGTGTATATTTAGAAAAAGAATTTTTAATGTTTTGAAAAGAATTGGTTCCTCAATTCAGAATTCAATTACGTGGTTGAATTCAAGTCATCTCTTTTTTAATAGTCTAATCGCTTGAATTGAATTCATCGTCATAAAATTAATAAATTGAATCCAATTCATTGGTTTTCAAATGGCCTGTAAATCATATTACTTAGTGTCAATTTGGATAAACTTTTAGGAGGTCAATAAGTACTTTTTTCACCACAAAAGCTTTTTTTTTAAAATAGGTGTTTGGTTGTAAAATAAAAAATACTTCTTTAATAAATATAACTTTTTTGGCAGTTAAAATACAACTTTTTAAAAAACTCAAATTTAAAACTTCTAAAAAAACGCTTTTTCAGGAAGATTTTTTAGATCAATTAATGAATCTATTTTAGTCCTTTTTGTCCTTATATTTTACACATAATTCCCACAATACTCATAAACTCATATTCCAGTTTATTACGTATTTAACTATTTATTCAATTTGGATATTTATTTTAGGATTTATATAATATTATTTAGCTTTTTATATGTTTTAATATTTATTTTTATGTTTTCAAAAAATATTTATTTTTATGTTAGTTTACTTATATTATAATCTATATAAAAGATTTAGTTTGATTTATTTTGATTTATGTTTTATATGGTTTAAAATTATATAATAATTAATATATTGTAATTTGCATATTATTTAATATACTTTAAATAATATTTATATACATAAATAATTTTATTACAAAATAAAATATAATTAAAATTTAAAGTGCTTTTTATTTTTATGTTACCAAACAGTCTATTGTATAAAACTCTTTTAAAAAGCTCTTTTTAAATGACAGCTAAACAGTCAATTGATTTTTTAAAAAAGTTCTTCTAAAAAAAGATCTACAGAAGAAAAAAAAAGTTATACTAACAAAAACTTTATTAGTATAAGCCTAACAAACCAGAAACTTAATTTTAAATCATCATTCAAATAAATTTCTAGTTATAATTTAATTTTTTATTTTTTTCCTTACCTTTTCAAAGCTTTTATTTTATATAGTCATTTTAATTTCGAAAAGATAATTGAGTGAAAGTTATATTTTAAATTTGTCAATTTCACCTAAATCGAAATAATTATTTACCTTTAAACTATTATTCAATACTTACATAAAATACAATAATTTTCTAATTAATTACACATAAAACTTATTTCAAGCAAGCAAGTGTTCTTAAACAATTTTTTGCAAAATTTATAATTATAATTTAATTTTTTATATTTTTGC
>JANVCL010000007.1:25107248-25122033 GCA_026546855.1 Erythroxylum incrassatum | reverse complement strand
AAGAAATTGACTTTCGAGATGGTTCAAGTTTAGAAGAGGGTTTTATAAAATATAGTTAAGAAAAATATTTTTATTAAAAAATTAAGACTTGTAATCTATTTTAATTTTGAAGAAAATAATTGGTTGAGAATAATATTTTAAAATTTATCAGTGTCACTTAACCGGCTCTTTAAAAACTTTCGAATTGGATTCATTAACGAATTGGATTCAATTACATTTATGAGATTGAATTAAATTTGATTTACACTATTTAGAATAAATTTATATATATTATAATTGAATTCAATTACATTGTTTAGAACACAATAAAAATGAATTCAACTACTTTATATTACTTTTTTATCCTTAACTAAAAATAATATGTAATCAATGTGTGTGTATTTTGTAGTAATTTGTATATTTATGATGTGTATATTTAGAAAAATAATTTTTAATGTTTTGAAAAGAATTGGCCCCTCTATTTAGAATTCAATTCACATCCGATGTGAATTGAATTCATAAAAAAATGAGATTCAATTACGTGGTTGAATTCAAGTCATCTCTTTTTTAGCAGTCCAAACGCCTGAATTGAATTCATTGTCATAAAATTAATGAATTGAATCCAATTCATTGGTTTTCAAACGGCCTGTAAATCATATTACTTAGTGTCGATTTAGATAAGCTAATCTTTTGGGAGGTTAATAACTACATTTTTTCATCACAAAAGCCTTTTTAAAGAAAAATAGATATTTGGCTGTAAAATAAAAAATAATTCTTTAATAGATATGACTTTTTTGGCAGTTAAAATATAACTTTTTAAGAAGCTCAAATTTAGAGCTTCTAAAAAACGCTTTTTCAGGAAAAAATTTTAGATCAATTAATGAATCTATTTTAGTCCTTATGTTTTACACATAATTCCCACAATACTCATAAACTCATCTTCCAGTTTATTACGTATTTATCTATTTACTCAATTTGGATATTTATTTTAGGATTTATATAATATTATCTCACTTTTTCATATGTTTTAATATTTATTTTTATATTTTCAAAAAAAATATTTATTTTTATATTAGTTTACTTATATTATAATCTATATAAAAGATTTAGTTAGATTTAGTTAGATTTATGTTTTATATATTTTAAAATTATATAATAATTAATATATTGTGATTTGCATATTATTTAATATACTTTAAATAATATTTATATACATAAATAATTTTATTACAAAATAAAATATAGTTAAAATTAAAAGTGCTTTTTATTTTTATGTTACTAAACAATCTACTGTATGAAGCTCTTTCAAAAAACTCTTTTTTAAATGACAGCTAAACAGTCAACTGGTTTTTAAAAAAATTATTCTAAAAAAAGATCTACAGAAAAAAGTTCAACTGACAAAGGCTCTACTAATATAAGCCTAACCAACCAGAAGTTTAATTTTAAATCATCATTCAAATAAATTTCTAGTTATAATTTAATTTTTATATTTTTCCTTACCTTTTCAAAGCTTTTATTTTATATAGTCATTTTAATTTCGAAAAAGATAATTGAGTGAAAGTTATATTTTAAATTTGTCAATTTCACTTAAATCGAAATTATTTTTTACCTTTAAACTATTGTTCAATACTTACATAAAATACAATAATTTTCTAATTAATTACACATAAAATTTATTTCAAGCAAGCAAGTGTTCTTAAACAATTTTTTGCAAAATTTATAATTATAATTTAATTTTTTATATTTTTGCTTGGGAGCTTTTATTCTGTATAGTCATTTTCTTCTATTGGAAGTTGGAACAAACAGAAAATAAGACACGTGGAACTGAGTTCCCAACCTGGAGGTGACAGGAGAGAAGGAAAATTGAATTAAGGAAAAAGTAAAACCCAAAGTTTGAACCTTTCCTGTCGAAACGAACATTTTCATATCTCTCCGAATCCTTCAGACACCATTTAACCTAGAGCAAACGATGTTACATTTTTTTCAAGAGTACAAGAATTTGTTACTCCAAGCCTCACTTGCAGTCTCACTCAGTCTCTTCGTCGTGTTTCTCCAGATCCCATTTTTGTTCCTTAGTCGACTCCATACCTACATACACCCAGATAGTTATGGCCAGCAAAATGGTGCCAAAGCGGCCATTAGAAGACCTTCAAGCTCCAATTCAGGGTCTGGGATCGAGGGGTATCAGTATTTGTCGTCAAAGACTGGTCTTGAAGTGAAAAAGAGATCTAAATCCAAGGAAAAGTTTGAGTTCGATGAAAGCAATGCCCAGATCTTTAGGCTAAAGCTCGACGAGGGTCATCTTCTGTCTCGGATTTATTTCAGTGATTATAGGTATTCGTTCATTTGTTCATTGGTGGCTCTTTCTGGATTATTACTTTCCAAGTACTTGGGTGTAGTTGAACATAGTGGTGTTTTGGCAAATGGAACTTTGATTCCTGTAATCTTGGGATTTGCTAGCTTAGGGAAAGTATTGGTGTCCTTAGCTAGAACTTTTCTAGAGAAATCTGCCTCAAAGAGGTCAGAGAGGCAGTTAAGTGCGGTTGCTGGTGTTTTAGGATTCGGTTTTGGGCTTATGATCTGTTCTGGAATTGGCAATTCTATAATCGATTTTGATTTGGTTTCAGTTGATGGATTTGGGAGAGTTTGTGTTGCTTTGTTGATGGGTTGCCTTGCTTTGTTTCTATATATTCCTGCAGCTAAGAGCGCTCGATCCTTTTGGTTAGGAACAGACCAGATTCGATCCAATCTAGAGATAATTTCTTGTGGATGGTTTGCCAGAATCATGCTATATGCCAACTTTGTTTTGGTCTTCTTCACTGCTTTGCTCTGGATTAATCCATTAGCTGAATTGCTTGTTAACACGAACACTGATCGTACCAGGGTAACAGAAATGGATGGTACTTTTGGATCTGCAAAATTAGTTGGTAATGTTGGTTTTGCACCATCAGAGTTCATTAGGCTTAGGCATTGGTTGTTACTGCTTTCAGGAATGTTCCAAATTTTGACGCTAAGAGCAAACTTGCAAATGTACTTAAACGAAGCTGTGTTATCCTGGTATCAGCATTTGCATGCAAGCAAGATCCCGGATTTGGATTTTAGTAGAGCCAAGGTTTTTCTTCACAATCACTGCTTATGTCTTGTAGCGTTACAGTTCTTTGCACCGCCGATTTCGGTACTTCTCTTCCTTGGCTTATCCCAGATTGATGATAACTCATTTGGGAAATCACTGGCATGCATTGCTCTTCTCAAAGGAATAGCTTTGTTTATGGCTTGGTGGATTGTATTTATATGGGCAGTTTTCACTTCAACGAACCTTTTCTTGTACCGTCGTGGTATTTTGTATGTTTCTTGAGGGCTTTGGTTTTTGTTGGAGGCCGTAAGACCTGGACTTTAAAGTTTTGCTTAATTACGAGGAAAGATTTTCTTATCTTGTCATAGCAGACTCTTAATGTCTGAGTTGATTCAAATGAATTGCTTGGAGAAACAAGAAACTTGTTTTAGTTGTTAGTTGTTTACCTCCCATGTATAGTCAATCACAAATGTAACAGCTGCACAAGAGTTTGAATGGTTCATAAGATGCCATATTTTCCTTTCAAGATTGTGTTGGGTGCTTCTGTTTGCAAAACACTGCTCTTTGATCAACATGATGGTTAGTGCAGGTTTTTCTTTCTACATACAAGTAAAACGAAATGCTGCGTGCATTGTAACATAATCGGTGCTGTTTTTACTTCTTACTCAATTGCCGTTTCAACAAATTAGTGTTGGTTAGAACTTTGTTAACTTGTGACATTGTTGTTAGTCTCTACAAAGACATGATATACCAGAACTGAGTGATCCATCAGAACTCAGATTTGCCTGCTGTATAGAGCTTGATGATTGTCAATATATATGACATGCATTTAGGGATGGCAAGCCTGATCCGCCTTAACTGGTTCGAGCTCCGTCAGTCCCGATAGATTCAAATCCAATAATACAATAAAAATATATATCAATTCAAATACAAATAAATAGGGTAATTTTTATTTCTTTGAGTAGTGAATGATAGAATATATGTAGATTAGTACAAAGTCTATGTTTGCTACAACTTCCATCTTCTAAATTATAAACACAATTATCACAAGGAATTCCTCCATTGTTATGAGTGTGATATGGTGAACCACCAACATAAAAATCAACGATATCATTGGGAGAGTAGATGCAATTCGCACATCTTGAAAAGTCTGAAGCCAAAACTGATATATAGACTGGTTGTCTCCTAAAAACAATGCAGCACCATCAAGGTCTGTTGTCTTAATCCACTTGGAGTTCTTGAGTTTGAACACTCCACAATTAATTGTCATATCATTATCATCTACTCCTTCCTATTCAAAATAAAAGTCGTTTAAGAGGAATTTTAATTATTCAAAATAAGTGTCGTTCGTGACTTTTTATGCATGTTTATAATTTTACTTCCCAAATTATCTTTTAATTTCTCTCACATCTTAACTACACATATTACACAAATTATATTTTCAAGACACTTTAACATGTAATTAATAAAGGTATATCAAACATTTCATTAACTTTCTTAATAAGTGTGCATCCTTCTAAAACGATTTTTATTTTGAATAGGAGGGAGTAACTGTCTAGTAACGCTAATTATTTCTCCACTTGGGGACTGCACAACATCCGCTTGGTATTATTACCCTCAAGTGGCCTAAAATTTGAACCAATCTTAATGACTTTTGGAGGAGAACAATTAACATCACACGACCAAAGTTCACCATAATGTAACATCTTCGAGAACACTTAATGCAGGATGTAAGTAAGTCCAACCTTTGTCTCCTGGTTTAATAAACGCTATCCATTTCATATTACCATATATGATCATCACGATATAATCATCAGGATAGAGTTCAGGGTCTTTTGATAAAATACCTTTGTAGATGGCATACTCATAATTAAAGGTTCTTCTTCATCTGCATTTACATCTTCCACGTTATTTTCACCTACATCTGCATTATCATCATCATCTTCGATTACATTCACATCTTCCAAATTATTTTCATTTACTTCATCATCATCTTCCCTATAGAAATCACCCACATTATAAAAATATGAAGCACCTTTTCCTTCTTCAACTTGAAAGACTCTCGGTTCGTCAACGAATGTTATAAAGGGTGGAAGACGAACTGTCTTTCCAGAGAATGGGTTCAACAAAGAGATTACTCTTAATTTGCAATAGTAAACAACCAACCCTGAGAAGAACCGCAAAATCTTCTATACACAGAAATACAAACTTCTTCTTCAATTACCTCTGCCGCTCTCTATTTTTACACGGTATAAGAGCCTCCTTTGTAAAAAAAAGGAGTAAAAAAAAATTATTTTGCTCTTACATCATGTGTTAGAGTATCACATATTAATAGTTCACTCTTACTATTTATAAACTTTTTAATTTTTTCATATTTAATTAATATGAATACTTTAACACATTTGAATAATTGACTCTTACCACTTATAAATTCTTCAATATTTTCATGTTTAGTCGATATGAGATATATCATATATATACACTTAGATAATTTCAACCAAAATACAGGAAAGGAGTTTCATTCTTATTGGTTCCAGATGGTGAAGGCAAAAGAAGATTGATTCGCGGTATCGGCCAAAAGGAATATGGATACCGACTGTCTGTAACTTATAATAGAAGAGTTTGTGGTTGTTTACTATTGACAACTCAAGAGTAATCTCTTTGTTGAATCAAATCTCTTAAAAAACAGTTTGTCTTCCACCCATCAAACCATTCATTGACGAACCAAGAGTCTTTCAAGTTAAAGATGCTTTATTCTGATGATTATGTTGTGATGATCACATACAGTACTCCTTCCTATTCGAAATAAGTGTCGTTTTAGAGGAATATATACTTATTAAGAAAATTAATGAAATTTCTTATATACCCTTATTAATTACATATTAAAGTGCCTTGAAAATATAATTTATGTAATCTATGTAATTAAGATGTGAGAGAAATTAAAAGGTAATTTTGAAAGTAAAATCATAAATATGCATAAAAAGTCATAAACGATATTTTAAATAATTAAAATTCCTCTAAAACGACACTTATTTTGAATAAAATGGAATAATATGAAAAGGTTAGTTTGTATTAAATTAGGAGACCGAAGATTGGACTTACTTAAATGCTGCATTTTGTATTCTTAAAGATGTTCATTATTACAACAACACCACCACCCGGTATAAATTCCACTGAAACGTAAAATTTAGGGAAGTTTAATAGTACATAATTTTATTCTGAACTAGTAGAAATATTATTTTTAAATGACCCACGTAAAGTAAGATAAAGATTTTCATTGTTAAGATATTTATTATGTACTTATTATTTAATTTTGATATTTTTTATTATTGAATCTTTAAAATAATGATTAAAAATCTAAATTAAGATGAGGTGTAATCAAGTAATATTTCTTATTTGAATTAAGTTTTTAGATAAAGGTTTAAGTGACAAAGAAGCCTATCTTTAATGGAAGTATGTGTGGATCACGCTGGTGAATTGAAGGACATCGTGAGATTGTTGCAAATCGTGTTGTGTGCGTGCGTGACTTCAAGTCTGGATTTCTTACGTGCGTGACTCCAAGTATAAACTCCTTGCGTGTGTGACTTTGTCTTTGCCTGATTTTGGGTTGGTCGCAGGTGTGTAAAGTAGGGCTATGATCTGATTGTTTTTATGATAAAACAAACTGCATAAAAACACTAACATGGCGATCTCAATGTTGATATAATTCCATCTTGGGCTGAAAAGTTTGTTAACTGATGTCTTTGTGGGTGCGATATCTTGGAGTATTCACGACTGGGAGTTGATTTTTTTGTTGTGTGGCTCACGACTGGGTTGTTTTGCACATTGTGTGTGTTTTCTGCCAAGGTTTGTCGTGGTGTGAATTTTGCTAGATTTTGTGTGAAAGCTTGTTTGCTTGATCTGTTTTACTTGATATCTTGCTGCTGTAGCTGTAAATTAATGCTGTTATTTGCATGAATTAGCACATAGTGTGTGGTGACAACTTTCAGATCTATTTCAATGGAGCTGAACCTATCAGGAAGTTATTTTTCTTTTCTTTCTCAAGTGTTTTTATTTATGTTAAATTTTGTTTAATCACTTAGTTATTCATTTATTGTCTGTCATTAAAAAGTTGTTAAGAAAATTTTCTGTTAAAATTAGTACGAGGCCATCGTACTATTAGGCATGAATTACTTTCATCAGTAGTGAGAACGAGGATAGTTTCAAGAGTTGAGTAGTCTCGACTCAGTAAAGTCTTGGATAAAACTACTGTTGTCAGTGAAAGAATTAAGTTGTGTGAGGACCCTATAAACATAAATAAGATATGTCGAACTGTATTAACAAACTTCAGTATTAATTTACATTTATTCATTTAATTTTTCTATCTTTGATTATGCTAAAAATGACTTCAACAAAATCTGAAAGTTTGCGAAACTATTACGACCTACAATTTTTCATTCATTATTATCGGGGAAAATTCTTACCTCGGACACCATTGGGTGAACTTTGATCGTGTAATGTTAATTCCTCCCCTTCACAAGTTATTAGAATTGCTCTTAATTTTAGAATATTTCATGCTCTTACCAAGTGTTTATTTGGTGCAATCCCCAAGTGGAGAAAAAGTTACGATTATTATAACCTTACCTGGTGAAGCTTGGATGACCACTGATTGTGTAGGGTTCAAGCTTAAGAACTCGGATTGGGTTGGGACAACAAATCTTGATGTTGCTTCATTCTTTTTAGGAGACGATTAGTGTACATCTGTTTTGACTTCAGATTTTCCAAGATCGCTCAACTTGAAGTATATGTATATACATAACCAACTCTAATTTTTTGTCTGCATCTTATAGGTCTAATTCAATACAGCAAAAAATTTAGAAATATGCGCTTTTAATGTATTGATTCAAATCTGTCGGGGTTGAATTTGGACATGGTTCGATTGGAGAAATTTCAAAACTTTGCTCAACAAACAAGCTTAGACTTTTCGAACTTGGATTCAGGCTCAACTGGAATTAGATTTGAGCATGCAAAAATAGCAGTCTGCGTCCATTGACAGTCCATTAGGTTCGGCTTATCCAAACCCAATCAGGTTTAGACTCCAGCCCTGCTTCGGTCCTCACCTGGTTCAATCCAAATCCGTTACCATTCCTACGTCAGGTAACCCTTTAAAGGGACTAAATAGCAGAGCTGGCAAGACTGAAACAGCAGGACTGCATGATAATCTTTCACAATCAAGGAAGAACTGTATATATATGGGAAATAGGTATTTATATTAGGAGCATGGAACTATTGCAAGGTTAACATTGTTTGCGGTTAGTTTTAAAGGGTTTATTACTACAAACTTTAACACGGTCAGGTCACAGGAATGATCTAAAGATGGTCTTCTTTGATCCCTTTAAGGAACTTGAGTGCTTGCAACATGGTAGGCCTGTTTGCGGGATTCTCAGACAGGCAAATGGCGGCTATCTGAAGCACTTGAAGCATTGCCTGTTTCGATTTGTTGGTCAGAACTGCGGGGTCCAGAACATCCACACCTTGCCCTTTCTTGATCTTCTGGAACACCCAACCCACCAAGTTTCCACCTTCCACCTCTTTGAAATCAGGCCCTGTTGGTTCCTTTCCTGTCACCAATTCAAGCAGGATCACACCAAAGCTGTAAACATCTCCTCTAGTGGTAGACCTACCGCTTTGGCCGTACTCCGGGGGAATGTAGCCGAGTGTTCCGGCAATATCAGTGCTGACGTGGGTCTCACAAGCACTGATTAACCTGGCAAGTCCAAAATCAGACACTTTGGCCTCAAAATCTTCGTTAAGCAGGATATTGCTGGCCTTGATGTCCCTGTGAATTATGTGAGGAATGAAGCCATGGTGAAGAAATGCTAACCCACGAGCAGCACCGGTTGCGATTCGCAAGCGTTTGTTCCAATCGAGGACTTCGAGGGTGCCACTCCGATTTCTTAGCCAAAGATCTAAGCTTCCATTCACCATATACTCGTAAACCAGTAGCTTTTCTACACCAAAGGAGCAGTATCCCAACAATGGCACAAGGTTCTGGTGCTTTACCTTGCCCAAAGTTTCCATTTCAGCAACAAATTCTCGGTCACCTTGAGTTTTGGCTTGACTTAATTTCTTCACTGCAACTGTTTTTCCATCTCGAAGGACGGCCTTGAATACTGTACCGAAACCGCCATCTCCAATGATGTTTGTCTTGCAAAAGTCATTGGTGGCTTCAAGAATATCTCCCAAAGTTATCTTCAGGAGAGGCTGCTCAAACATTGCTAAATTGATGCTCAGTGGTTCCTTGGATCTGCTGCTACTTAAGAAGCACAGATTTTGATCAACAAAACTATTCAATTTGCTCTCATCTTCAAGATCACCACCCTTGCTGCCTCTAGCAACCCATCTTCTGAAGGCAAAGACTGCACTGAGAATGATAATCATGCATCCAACTGCAATCCCAGCAAGTCCCCAAACATTTATCATAGACGATTTGTCGAAACTCTTCATCTGGCAATCCAAACCCATAGACCTTCCACATAGATCTCTGTTTCCTGCTAGCGAAATTATTGACATGTTTTGGCAAATGCCACTTCTGGGTACAGGGCCTTCCAAGTTGTTTCCTGATAAATCCAGATAAAACAGGTTACTTAGATTACATATTTTATCTGGAATCTGCCCAGATAACTTGTTCCCAGAGACGTCAAAGTATTCCAGCTGCATCATATTTGCGATCTCCTGTGGGATTTCTCCAGTAAACCTGTTTCCATGAAGATCCAAATATGTCAAGAATGAAAGGTTGCCCATTGAATTTGGCAAGGTCCCAACAAAGACATTGTTGCTCAAATTCATAGTTTGAATCCTCCATGACATGGAATTGGATAGCAGCTGATCCAGAGGGCCATGAAGCTTGTTCACTTGTGCATAAAGCCCCACCAGATTTAACATTTGTGTCAAAGAGGAGGGAAGCTCCCCATTCAACTCGTTACGGCTTAAATCCAAGTGCGTAAGCTCTTTCAAGTCACCAAAACTAAGGGGAACCGATCCATATAGCTTATTACCAGTCAAATTCAACTTGGCCAAACGACTCAAACCTCCTAAGCTTTCAGGGATGGTCCCAGTAAGCTGATTATAACCCAAATACAGGCCCTGAAGCGTAGAAGCCTGACCAAACTCTGGAGGAATAGAACCTGTTAACATATTTCCAGACAAATCCAAAGTTGTCAGATTTGGTAACCTTGAAAGTGAAGCTGGGAGTCTACCAGAAAGCATGTTACTATGTAGCAAAAGATCCACCACCAGAACTATGTTCCCCAATTCCTCAGGAACAGGACCAGACAACATGTTATGGGACAAGTCGAACACTCCTCGATGTTGAGCATAACTCGAATCAGGTATATTTGCCTCATGAAAATACAAAGATGACTTATCAGGAATTGGCCCAGATAACTTATTGTGAGAAAGAACCAAACACTGTAAGTGAGGCAAATCTGTAAGCTTCTCAGGAATTGACCCAGTGAGCTGATTATTTCCCAAGTTCAATGTGCTTAGAGAGACACAATCTCCAAGTTCAATGGGAATATCCCCTTCAATTAAATTAGAGCTCAGATCAAGAACAGAAAGTGCAGTTAGATTCCCAATCTCCCGAGGTATGCTGCCATTCAACAGATTGTTACTCAGCAACAATCTCTCCAGCTGAACCGCAGCACCAATCCCGACAGGTAGAGGACCCTCCAAAAGATTATGTTCAGCAGAGAATTCCATCAAGTTACTGGTGTTCCAAAGAATCGCAGGTATTCTACCCGTGAAATTGTTGAAATCAAGGTCCAGAACCATCAAGGGAAGCTCTGATAAGGACACTGGTATAGACCCGTTAATCCGATTACTGTCCAAAACCAACTGGGATAAATTAGTACACTTCGAGAACACATTGTTGATAGTACCCGATAGAAAATTGTCACTAAGATCAATCTCCGAAAGCGACACTGCATTACAGAGCTCTCTAGGTATCTCACCAGTTAACATATTGCTGCTCAGAAAGATATGCTTCAGTGATGAACAATTTCCAATTTCAGGCGGTATCTTCCCAGAGAACTTGTTACCTGTCAGCAAAAGAGAGTCCATTTCTCTCCATTCACCAAGCCAAGAAGGCAATGGACCGGAAAGCTGATTCTTTTCAACAGAAAATGACATTAAATGCAACCTCGAGAGCTCATCTGGCAGAGATCCAATAAGAGAATTAAAGGACAATATCAGAGTCTTCAAATTCTTGCAATTTCCAAGCTCAGCAGGTATAGGCCCATTAAGCTCAGAGTAAACAAGGTTCAGTATACTTAAATTCTGCAACTCCCCTAAAGACTCTGGTATAGAACACTTCAAAGGGTTATAAGAAAGGTCGAGTTTGTTAAGTGATTTCAAGTTTGATATTGCTCTAGGAATTGGGCCTGTTAATGAACAGGAAGGTGCAAAGAAGTTCTGGAGGCGTGAAAGGTAGCCAATTTCCGGTGGTATCTGACCGGAAAATGAGTTCATGCCAATGTAAAGATCTGTCAGGTTTGTGAGATTGCCTATTTCAGGGGGTACTGCACCAGACAAGGAGTTGTTTGAAAGGTCTAGAGATGCTAAAGCATGAAGATTGTTCAACAAACGCAGAGGCACTGAACCAGACAAAAAGTTACTACTCATATCCAAATACTGCAACCCAGTTAGTTCCCCGAGTTCACTCGGTATAACCCCAGATAGTCCATTGCCAGAGAGGTCTAAAGTGTTGAGCTTGGTTAACTTTCCAAGCTCAGGTGGAACATTTCCGGTGAAAAAATTAGGCCCAAGTTTGAGAGTCTGAAGCTGGGTCAGCTCACCTATTTGACTCGGAATTTCTCCAGACAACTGATTCTCTCCAAGACACAGCTGTTCTAAGCGTTTTAAACGGCCAATTTGCGGAGACACTTCACCGTAGAGCATATTCGAAGACGCGTCCAGAACTTTGAGACTAGAAAGCGAGAAGAGCGAAGCAGGGACGGGACCTTTCAGCAATTTACTTGCTATAACGAGTTCGGTGACTTGGCCTAGCTCGCAAGCAACTCCATCCCAGTTGCAGTGAGGTGTTGATATGTTCCATGAAGCAAGTTCTCTCGGGTTTTTAAGGCTAGCTTTGAATGAAACAAGGATTTTCCTTTCCGGGTTTTGCTCGTCGTCTGAGAAAACGGACGCATAACACAAAACGAAGGCTTGCACTAGCAGAAACAGGACAAGAAGCAGACACTTAAACACCATAGCCATTACTTACAGAGATAAAAAGATAAAAAAAAAAGAGACCTTTAAGAAAGATATGAGCTCGAACAAACCAGAAAAGCAAAACCCATTAAAGAAAAACAGACTTAAAGTTAAAAATGGCGGTGGAGAGAAGATTGAGCGCCAGCCATTATCAATCAAGGAAGGACGATTAGGAGTGAAGAAAGTGTGGCGCTTGCCAAAAAGAACCTCAAGTGTCAGAGGGCAGCACGCAACTCACGTGACCTGCGCTTTTGTAACGGCAATTCAGTTTTGGTTTTGCATTATAAACTCCTTCAAGTCTTAGAATTTTTCATTTAAGGACCTAATCTTTTAGGCCTGGTACATTTCACTACCAACCCTGACCTGTGACCGTGTGAGGCCTATAACAGTGTAAAAAGTGTACTAAGGTCCCCAAATTGCTTCTGAGAATCCGGCTTTTGTCCCTTCCTTATTCTCTCCTTTTCATCTTTTGCTTTTGTTTTGTGTGTGGTGTATTTTATATTTTATTAATTATTATAAGTTAAAGTTCTTATTGGCACTATGCATGATTATGGCTGATTGCTTAAAAGAAAAGAGACACCAGCAGCCACCTACTCTACATGATTCTTAACTATAGGCAGCCATGAGCAAGTTCTTGCAATTTATGGGATCAAATTGTTAAACCATTTATTTCTTAATGTTATTTAAAGTTCAAGACTTTTGAGTTAAATAACTAA
Source organism: Erythroxylum incrassatum (assembly GCA_026546855.1). Taxonomy (NCBI): domain Eukaryota; kingdom Viridiplantae; phylum Streptophyta; class Magnoliopsida; order Malpighiales; family Erythroxylaceae; genus Erythroxylum; species Erythroxylum incrassatum. The sequence goes on along the minus strand of JANVCL010000007.1, from coordinate 25,109,016 downwards.
TGTAATGTCTTGTTTTTCCTTTTGTGTTAATTTCTTGTTTTGATTGGGGAATATGTTCGAATTATACGAAATTTTTACTTTTTTTAATTTTAAGGTAACGATTTAATTGACAGACTTATAAATATGACTTAAAATAAATCTTTTATATAATTAAACACTATTAGTCTATCAAATAAATAATTAAAAAATATAATTTTTAAGTTATTCGTACACACTTAAATTTAAAAGATAACGATAGCATATTATATTATTATATAAAAATTAACTGATTTTTTAAAACTTTAACTATAAATAGTGACTTTTCTAATCAATCTTGAACAAACTGGCAAATGAAATCTTTATATAAAAAAGCAAAACAACAACTTTATCATTAAGGGACAAAACCTTTCATTAGACTTTCACTATATTAAAAAAAAAGGATGATTATACTAAAGAAGCTATAATTGTGCTCCAAAGGACCTACAAGTGGGTATGGCAACCCGAAAATTAATTCTTAGGTTTAAACTTGATTCGCATATAGCCCGAATTTAAACCTAATTAGACTTATTTGATTTGAAGCTTAAATTTTTTGAAAACTTTTGAACTTTTGATTGATTCAAATTGAACAGTCTGATCTCAAACTTCACCAAAATTTAAATTTTGTAATAAAAAATAGAACTCAGCTTGAAGCCTATTAAATTGGGCTAAACTAAGTCAGCCTGAGTTTGGAACTAATTGTCAACCTTACCTGCAAGAGTGTCCATGTTAACACAAACAAACCTAATAAGATTCTTATTAAGAAATACAATAGCATAAAGCATTACCCTTCCATTTAGTTTGTAATTTTGATAAAATTTCAAATTATTTAAATTTTAACTAAATTCAAATTTAGGTTAAACGAAGTCAATCTTCATCACTAAGTTTAGTGGCTCTTGGAACCAATAACATCTTTGAATTCACTTTTCCCAAAGATTTTATGATCATTAGCCATATAGTTACTCTATCAAGTTCCAACACAAAGGAGTAAAGGACCCACAAAATCTGAAACTTTGGCGGGTCTTCACAAGGACCACCCTAAGCTCAAGTGGTCCTAAAATGCCTGAGGACAAGGTCCCACAAAGGGGCTTGGACTTGACCCCAGAGAGTATCAGAAACAAGAGACAAAGGTGCATATACCCATGAACTGACTAAGCAGCCCCTGAAAGGAAGAAACTAGGAGTTGGCGTTTAGCATTAAAAGCAGAGTACTTCCAAGCTGAGAGCTTGAGAAAGATTGATTGTTGGTTGTGGGCTAGTTTTGCCATTGCAAAAGCAATTACTTATGTTGAAATTGGCTTGCTTAGATGTGAATTTTTTTTAAGATCCTCTAATAGAATAATGTGGCACCAATAGGTGTTGTAGTAAAGTGATAGACATGAAGTGGCATCAAGAAATGGGAAGTTGGTGATATCAAGGAATAACTTAAATAGTGTAAACTCTTATAAGAAATCTTGCATTCGAGTTACGTAAAATGAGGAAAAGTAAGAAATTTTTTCAGTTAATGATCTTCTAGCCTCCTAAGCAAAGCTCTTTGATCGGATCAATTATAAGCACCTCGCTTCCAGTAGTAATGTAAGAGTTGAAGCTATTAGGAAATTCAAGAGTTACGAGGAACCTAATGTTGAGCAGGGTTAGTGATCAATCAGTAATTGATCAATTAAATATGGGACAATTCTTTGTGTGCAAAAATGTACAAACTACTTAAAAATCTGAAAAATTTTAGAGATCCAAATTTACTACCTTTAAGACTT
>JANVCL010000007.1:25088006-25104787 GCA_026546855.1 Erythroxylum incrassatum | reverse complement strand
TTAAATGCGTATTGAACAAATCATAAAACAAAATGATAATCCAATAACCAGTTTCACGATTACATGAAAGTTGTATGCAGCTTATGGGAGTCAGAGTGCACTGAAGCATTTCTTAACAGAGAAGACGAAGCAGTACCTTAAAGTGGTAGCTTTTTTGAGATTGGGAAGAGGCAGAGAAGAGATGCGTACACTCTTTAGAACATTCAAAAGGGAAAATCAGAAAAAAGAAAAGAAAAGAAGAAGATATTTTCAGATTGAGAAACTGTGACAGATGAGAGAAGTTTTTTGACAGATGAGAGAAGTTTAAAATGAGTTGCTTTTGGAAGTGGGATTAAATGCTGAAAATGGGAAGATAAAGAGTACTCAGTGTGTGAAGTGACCTTGCGTGACCAAAAGCAAGCAGGTGAATAGTGAAGCGCAGCGATATTTAATCTCCTCCTGCAAATTTTGGTTGCTTTGAAATAGGTGTGGGGTGCTGGTCACTGTACTGCAAAACTCCAGGTTCAAGCCCAGCTCTTTTGAGTTTGGCACCAGGTCTTTGTACTTGAAACTCTGATCTAATCTTATTCTGCACCAAAAACGTCGTTTTATGTCTGTTTATTTTTAAAATGATGTTATTTTTGGACGAAACAGGAAGGTCAATAAGCTTTTTTTCACCTAAGAATTTTTTTTAAAAAAAATAAGTATTTGACTATAAAATTAAAAATTATTTTTTAATAGACGTGACTTTTTTGACAGTTAAAATACAGTTCTTTAAGAAGCTCCAAAAAAATACTTTTCAAGTAGATTTTTCAGATCAATCAATGAGCTTATTTTTAGTCTCTTTTATTTTTTTACACATAATTTTCACAATACTTACAAGCTCATATTTACGTTTATTTTAGGAGTTATATAATATTATTTGACTTTTTATATGTTTTAATATTTATTTTTATATTAGTTTTACTTATGTTATAGTCCATATAAAATATTTAGTTAAATATATTTTCATTTATATCTTATATGGTTTAAAATTATATAATAAGTAATATATTGTGCTTTGCATATTATTTAATATATTTTAAATAATATTTACATATATAAATAATTTTTATTATAAAATAAAATATAGCTAAAATTAAAAGTATTTTTATTTTTATGTTGTCAAACAATCTACTGTATAAAGCTTTAAAAAAAACTATTTTTAAATATCAGTCAAACAATTAACTAGCTTTTTAAAAAAATTCTACTGATATAAACTCAACAAAAGAAAAACTAGCTCAAATCTAATCCAACCCATCTCATTGTCAAACCTACTGAGATATGGTTTAATCTAAGGTGTCCAAGCAATATGATCCAGAGTTGAAGTCCCCATACTGGAGGATCAAAGGCTACAGTACTAATTGGGCTTTACAGGGCTAAGAATTGTTCTGTGAGGATTTAGGGAATGAAGATTTAGCCCAATACTATTCTTAGGTCCAATTGAATTATTCCTCATTTAGTTCTTACCTAATAAATTGTAGTTAATGAGTTTTATTATTATAAAACTATTATATATTTACACAACTAGTTCAAAATAGATATAATATGTGGTAATACTTCCTGATCAAGCTAATAAATAATAAAAATACCATTTTTTGTTGAATATTTGAGGTCAAGGTGATGAAAATGTTGAATCCTTCCTTGTTAAAATAATTGAGTTGGGCAATGTTGGTAATTTTGTTTGGGTCCAACCTAAAGTCAGAAAAATTAAGTTAGGATTTACTAAATTTTGAGTTAAACATTTTTTAATTTTTAACAGGGTTCGAGCTTTGAACTCAGATTATTCCATTCAATTCGAAGTTCAACTACTTTTTTTTAATTAAATCAATGGTGTTTTTACTATAAATTAAAAAAGAATTTGCCAAGGATTATTGAAAGTGAAATTAAAAATATTTCAATTAAAAGGATATCATTTTAATTATATATATATATATATATATATAAATTTTTAGTTAATCGATATTAAACCGTAATCGACTAAAAATTAAATATAATTAGAGAATTTAAAATATGATTAAAAGTGATTATTCTTATCCGTCGATGATAAATTTAAACTTTAGTTGAAAAAATATTAGTAAATAAAAAGTATTTGATTTATTTCAATTTATAATAATTTATTAATTTACAAAAATTACCAATTAATTAATAACTTAATTAGTTTTTAACAAATAAATTAAACTGAAAATTTAAGAATCAAACTGAAAAATTAATTTAATATTAATTTATTATAAGGCATCAACAATTCCGTCTCAATTATTAGAAAGAATTTAAAAAAGAAAGTGAATAAAAGTAAGGAGAATCACACGTTGGCTAATTTGACCAGGCAGGCTTTGAGCTTGTAAGCCTACAAGAAATCGACACAAAACCATCGACCTTCTAAAAGTAAAAATGTACGTGTCGATTGTCGGGACAGAAGCCAAACCTTTTTACCTTAATTTATGCTGAAAAACAAACACGAAATTTAAAAGGTTGTGTCAGTCTCATTCTAAGAAATTGGAATATGCTTTCAAGATCAACTACGTGTCCAGTACACGGTAGATTTACTCCTTTCATTCATCGTATACCATCAGCTAATGTGGCTTCACCTTATTGAAGTTCCAATGGTTTACATAACTTTGTATTTTTTATATATATAAGGAGTCGTCACGTACTGATTGATCAGTTTTTGAATGATTACTAGTCCTATTTAGTATCAAGTTTTTAGCAACTTTTTGATTGATTACTAGTCCTATTTAGTATCAAGTTTTCAGCAACTTTAGGTTTTTTAGTAGCTCCAACTCTTACATTAGTGCGAGACATCTGTAATTGATTCGACCAAGAAACATGTCTAGAAAGTTAGAGGATCACCAACAGAAAAAAATTCTCCTCTCCTCTTCTGTTTTGGTGAGTCAAATTCAAGAACTCCTACAATTCAATTAAGAGTTTTTGTGATGTTGGTTGCAATTATTGGTTGAGAATGTGCAGAAACCTCTACAGTACTGGAAGAAAGGAAGGAAGATTCCGATGATAGTGGCGGTGAGGTGAGGTGGGGCTTCTTCATTTCCATAGTTTGTGTAAAAATTCGATTTCGTTTCTTCGAGTGAATCAACTTTATCTGTGAGAAGAAAGGTGATGAATCCACGTGATTTCTTTGAGTAATCTGCTTCAAAAGCAGTTTACTGTTTATGTTGTTTCGTGATCGCTACAGAATTCCGAGTCACATACACAATTTGGAGAGCTTTCATGGATGTTCTTGGTGATGTTTATGGAGAGTTTATTCCAAATGATAAGTCCAAACTTCCATAAGATCACAATGTCCAAAGTTGGCTGGAACCCAACCCTTTTCCCACTCATAAGCATAGGCTTTCATTACAAATTTTCCAATTTTGGGACGGCTGGATCCATATAATTGGGATAGTTGCACCCATTTTTACTATTTAAAGCAAAACATGCGGCATAAGATGACAAAAAATAATGAAAAAAAAGAAACAAACATCAGTTCTCTGTTGGTTGAATCAACCACACCTTCCTAAGCTTTTCCTTCATATTGTCGATGACAAAGCATGTGTATTGAGAGGGGCATCTTAAAAGCTGAATTCCCATTTGGCCAAAGATATTATAATAAAGTGAAAAGATGCGTTCTTATTCTTATTCTTATCAATCCAATAAGGCAAAGATGCGTTGTTACTAATCAGCAGCAAGAACTTCAAACCATAACCAATCCTAGTGGCTTCTTCTCTGCACATTATTTTTCTTAAAAAAGGCATCCGACTCTCACATTTTTCAACACGTCCTTTCCTTAAATAGACAACCTTTTACATATGGAGAATGGCACGTTCAACACTTTGGGATATGTTTCTTGGATTTTAGATCTTTTTTCAATATTACGATATTTTATTATGTCCATTAAATCTTAGCTATTTATTTATATGGGTCTCGTATGGGACTTACTTGAAGCTCGCAAAATAAATAGCTAAAATTTTATGAGACAGAATAAGATAGAGTAAAACTGAACAGAGAATCTGAACTTTATTTCTTGAGTTCAGATTTCCTATCCAATATTTTAGTGTTTTATTGTGTCCAGTAAATCTCAACAATTTATTTATGTGAGTCCCACGTAAAAAGGATCTGGCTTATTTCTTGAGCTTACGAACCAAGCTCTCTCTCTAGTCTCTGCATCTATAAAAAGCTCTCATAGAGTAGTTAGTTCTCATCTCATTACATTTACACCAAGACCTCAGGATTATTATCAGCTAAGAACATCACATCCCAAACTTTCTCTAATATCCCTCTTGTTTGCACCTTTCTTCTTCTTCTTCTTCTCAATGTCAAGAATCATAGAGCCACTAATTGTTGGGAGAGTTGTTGGACATGTAGTAGATGTATTCACTCCTAGTGTGAAAATGAACGTAGTCTACAACTCCAACAAGCAAGTCTCTAATGGGCATGAGCTAATGCCTTCTGTTATTACTTCTAAACCTCATGTGGAGATTGGTGGTGAAGACATGAGAGCTGCTTATACACTAGTAAGGGTCTAGATATACAGCTTATGACTTCTTGCTCCCCTCTTTTTTTTTTCCTTTAACTTCAAAGCGTTATTACCTTATAAAACCTCACTGTGGTTGACATTATGGGAAATTCTCTTCTGCTTTTCTGTTTTCTATCTTATGAAGATCATGACAGACCCTGACGCTCCGAGCCCGAGTGATCCATCCCTAAGAGAACATCTTCACTGGTATGCACTAACAAACATACTCATTGGCACACATTTCCTCATATAATAACTAATACTAACGAATGCATTTGTCCAGGATGGTCACTGACATACCTGGCACAACTGATGTTTCCTTCGGTGAGTTACAACTTTCTAAGTCTGATTCTAGCGTGCAATCACTGAAAGCTATAAGAGTTCTGAATCATTTTGACTAAAAAACAGGGAGAGAAATAGTGAGCTATGAGATCCCAAGGCCTGTGGTCGGCATCCATCGTTACGTGTTCATTCTTTTTAAGCAGAGAGGAAGGCAAACTGTAAGCCCGCCAACTTCGAGAGATTACTTCAACACAAGAAGCTTCTCAGAAGAAAACGGGCTTGGACTGCCAGTAGCTGCTGTGTATTTCAATGCACAAAGAGAAACTGCTGCACGAAGAAGATGATCATATCCGTAGGAAAAAAGAAAAAACTGCTTGGTTTCTTCCCAGCGACAATAAAAAAGATCACAACTTTTCAGATATAACCAGATACTATAGTCTGCTTCCTAGTAATGTCACCTGTCAACAAGATTATATCTTCTACCATCTCCTGGTTTTCAGTTTGGTAATATTTGTATCAGGAGAGATGTCATTTACTTGTTTGCGTGAAGTAGTCGTATGTTATTCTAATTTGCCTTTTCTAGGTTTCAGGGGGTGTGGGCTCCAGCTATTTCTAGGGTTCTAGGTGAAGGATGAGGATCTGTTTGAATTGTAGGGTGCACGTAGCATCTAAAGCTAATGGGGAGCCTTACGATGCAAAGTTTTAGAAAGTCAGGATCTCTTCATTTTACCTCGTCTTTATCTGTAATATGAATCTTAATTATCTATTTATATAAATTTTACGTGGGTCTTATATAAAAAATAGTTGAGATTTATGAAATAGGGTAAAATAGATTCATCATTTTCAAAATCTTTGGATCTGTTGCGAAAAGTAAATATCCTTGCTATACTTTTTTTTTTAAAAGTTATTCCAACTTTGGAGGCCAAGAGTGAGAGATATTACCTGGTGTCACGTAAATTATAATCAATCTCCACCATTTTAACAATTTCTGGAATCTTGGATAGAACCTGCAAGCTCCACCATTCTGACAATTTCTGGAATCTTGGAAAGAACCTGCAATCTCCAGCATCTGTACACAGAGATTTGGAAAGAACTCCATTTGAGATGTTACTGTTAATACCTTAAGAAAATGTATAGAATGTTTATTCTTTCCTCATAACTGCAAATGATATTGTAACAAATAAGAGGAAAGTGTAAATCTTGTATGAACATTAGCAAACAAACCCATAGCTGTAGCATATAACAATGACCAAAGATTATGTTCATTGATTACATTATTCACAATACCATGTTTACAACCCTCACCACTATTTTAGAACACCTACAAGGACATTGTTAGAAGTCAAACTCTCTTTGTCTTTTACGTGTGTATGGCTTTAAATAATTACTTATCAGTAAGAGTTGGAGTTGCTCAAGTTACTTGATAGGTAAGAGTCGTATGAAGTAGCAAAGTTTTAGTTGTTAACTTGTATGTGAAAAACACATGTACCCTCATTTATTACTCCCTCCTAGGTTTATACATGTCTTTATAGAGGCTAGTCCATTCTGTTGTAAAGAGTGAGTTTCTAAGGAAAATAAGAAGAGAGTGTAGCTGCTTTTTATATTTAAAGAGTGTGCAACGTGAGGGTGAGGGAGAGAAAATAAGAGCCGTAGCTCTTGTAAAAGAGGGGAATTTTTCCTTTTTTAAATATTTTTCAAGATTTCTTTGGAGCCCATAAAGCTTCCAACAGACATCGATCCAACTGTTATGCTTCAAAACAGAGATCCACGTCCATGCGTCGAACATAAAACTGGAAGCAAATATAGGTTTATAGAAAACCTGTGAGTTATTTCAGCCGTTCACATGTCACTCATCATTCGACGTATGTTAATTTCTGATTTGCATCGATGCGCTCTGTTGCAGCTTATTCAGCCCCAGAACATGTTTGAACAAGTGTTTTACACTCGGCTCATCCATTTTGTCCTGGTCCGAAGATGTTTGTGAAAGAAAGAGGGGTAAAAAAAGAAAGAAAGAGGGGTAATTTCGTCTTGTACTTTTTAATTTAATAATTATAAAGTGTGATTTTTTTATTTTAATACGAAATAAGCCTAAAATAATAATTATTGAGCTTGTGAAGTAATAAAACTCTTCCATCTCCCTTTAGTCACGTAACGTTAACAAATATTAAAGAAACTTAAATTCTTACACTATTAACAAAAATGAAGAAAAGAAGGAGAGAGTGCATAAAGCTTTTACACAGAGAAGATATTTGCAATCATAAAAAGATTGCACGTATTGAGCAAAAATCGAGATTAGTTTTTTTGTGTGTGTTTATATCTTGAATCTTAGGGTTTGAAGGTGTTGAATCAATTCTAAATTTGAATTATTGTCAAGAATATCATACTATCAATTTACATCTACAACTCAGGGTTCGGATGAAGGGCATTGTCCATCCAGGCAAGTGCACAAAGGAATGGAAAAAGAAGGAAATGGGCTACAGGTGACCGAGCATAGATAATCAGAAGCCGCAGGATTCTTTTGAATCTTTGGTGCACATGCAGGGATTGTGGGTCCGTATCACGAGAGTGAAGCATGCATGGGGTGCAGAGGCCAAGGGAGAGAGGAAGCTTCATTTGTTTTGCTGCAGAACCGGGCAAGTTACCAAAAGCAGCGATGCGATGCCTGCAAAGAGGACAAGGGATGCAGCCAGAGCTCATGGCCACCACCCTGGTAGAGGGAGAATTACCCATCAGAAACATAAAAACAATGCCGAATCCAATACCCAGTGCACTAAAAAGATATATGAGGTGATGTAACCATCTAAAAGGATTCTGAATGAATCAAATGATGATCAAACGAACATTTTAGTGTCAGCCCAACTCCACGACCATGCTCAAGCCTTGGTGTATTATCTGGTGGAGAATTAGGGGGAAGTGATATTGGGTCAAATGTGTCTCGATTAATCGAAAAAAGAAAAGAAAGCATTAGCAGCTCACTAATTGGCAACTAATAATGTCATCCTCAAATGTCCTAAATATGTTCTCCTACTCAAAACACACAATTGTCAAGGAAAGATAAATCATAGTCAATGAGTTTCTTAACATCAACAGTGAAGGAACCCAAGTTACAAGGTCAACAGAAATAACATTAGAGTGAAGAAAAAAAAGAACGAATCTTCACCAACTCCGTTGCACACCCTCTCCAGGAAAGCAGGACAAACATCAGAGTCAGAGGCAGCTGTTGAGCATTGTATCCCAGTGTCTCCGAAAAGAATAGTTCAACTGATATCACTGCTATGTCTCTATGTTACAGCGTTTATTGATTTCAGCAAATTAAATCAAAGTGTTGAACTGTAATCACAATAAAATAGGCATGTAAAATGTAACATAAGAATTCCCATCTTGCTATTCTTTATGAGATGATGCATGTATAAAATCAGTGCATATACGACAGCCTCTTACTGCTGCCGGTATATCAATCTGCAGAGCAAATTTTACCTTGCTATGTTAATTACACTCAAATGTGGCAATGATAAATGATTAGAATAGGAAATCAAGGTATTTTGGTGTTAGAATTTGGTCTCAATAACAGTTAAAGCCAATGACGACCCCACATTCTGGCAACGTCGATAGGTAGCCACATGAAAAGAGCAGATTATTACATTTATAACTTTTTCCTTGCAAGTAACAGACCACTTATACCACTCAGCCAAAAAGTGAAGAAAACAAAGAAAGAAATTTACCATTGCAGTTTAATGTCATTTGACTGGCACCTCTTGCAAGGAGATCTGCAAATTCAGGGACATCATTAATTAGATCCGGCAGAATCATAAATATATTTATATCCAGTTTTAAATCTAAAGTAATTCTTGCCTGACAGCATTTCAAAATCCCCCCCAAAGGAAGTTAGTGCAAAGGAGTGCTTCCAGCTCCTGTTGGTGCCAATAATATAAGGATTCAGAAACCACAAATCACAGCATACTGATTAATAAATCACATAACATCATTAGGCATACCTATCCTAGTAGTTCCATGATGAAATGTCACAGCTTACACATTTGCATGGAGGTCAAGCAGAAGCCGCACACAATCAAATTTTCCATTCAATGCAGCCATATGAAGAGCAGTTAAGCCATCATTAACTGCCTTATTTACAAATTTGGAGAGCGCACTGCACCGAAAAATAATCCAGAATAAGTAACAACAATTTACTGATAAACCACTGACAATGAGCAGAAAAAGGGGCAGGTAACATTTCTTACTTTTGATCAAATCTTCTCTTCGTACTGGAATCATCCCCTGAATCAACTTCTCTCAGAGTTCGCGGAACATCGAAAGGAGCACCTGGGGGACAAAGTCAGGTGCAACTAAGCTTATACATCTCTCATGGCCATTCACAGCTGCAAAGTGTAGAGCTGTCGGTCCACTGAGATAATCTGCTCGTGTAAACTATAATAACAATACCCCAATAATCATCTGAGCCTGACTACACTAGCAAAATGCAACCAAACAAAATAAGAGTAGAACTCACATTGCATCTGAAAAGCAGAAGAGACTGTACAATTTCCCAATGCCCATATTGACAAGCTTGCATCAACGCAGTCTTTCATTCGAGTTCCAAATTGAAAATTGATATTAAGCAGCAGCATCAAAATCAAAGCAACACAAAAAGAGATAGAAAAGAACTGAACATGAAACAAAACTATCAAATTACAGCGCAATTCCTTCAAAAGAGTAGTAATAGCGTCTAAGAATCACAGAAAAGCATTACCTGGCCACAGTAATTCCTCGAATTCACGTCAGTTCCATTCTCAAGCAACAAGTCCGCAATCTACAGAAACATATCACAAATTTTACTAATAGTTTTTGTTTTCATTAAATTAAATTAACAAAAATAGAGAGAAAGAAACCTCACTGCGACCTTTAGCGGCGGGGGCTAAATAGGGAGGGAGTTGTGCGCACCGAAGATGGAGTACTTAGCGAGACATGGATTGCATTCTAATAGCATCTTGAGCGCCCAAAGGAATTCCTCGTACCTTTCAACGGAAAACAGAAACAATCACGGCTTACGTGGAGGGGCCGTTTGATTCGAGTACAGATTTTTTGTCCAGTTTTATGGTGTCTTATTTTGTCCTATAAATTTCAGCCATTTATTTGTGAAGGTCTCACGTTTATTTATGTGAGACCCGCATAAATAAATGACTGAAATTTATAGGACAGAATAAGACACCATAAAATTAGACAGAAGATCTATCGTTTGATTTGTGGCTTCGCCAACTCCATAGGTATAATAGCAAAATCCACTCCCAAGTGAGACAAAAGTGCAAATTCCCAAAACTTGAGGGATCTTATATTTTAATATAAAAAAGTTCGGGATAATCCTATTGTATCGGAAATGTGAAAATGACTTAAAATTCCTATAATATAATAAATTGTGCAACTATTCAAAAAAAATAATGAAATGTGCAAATAATAAAATCTCAAATTTTATTTCTTAATCCCTTTTTAGTGCCAACTGCATACCTATACCACCTATCATGTTGTTATTTTGTCTTGAAATTTTATAGATTCGAATGGTAACCTGATTCGATAAGTTTGCGGTGTGACTCAAATTGGAAATAAACAGAAATCAGTGTTAAGCTTCAGGCTTGGGCCATAACCTATTTTGATAAGATCAAGTCGATTAGACCGGTTTGATTTTGGGACACACAAAAGGTTTATTATTTAAAGAAAAATAAAAAAGCCTAGATTTAAAGGATTTTATTGGTATCGTTTGTTCACGGTGAAATTCTCTTTGCTCTTGCCCGAAAATGTAGACATCATTAAACGAACCTCGTTAAATCTTTGTGTTGTTTTTTTTTTTAATTTTCGATGCTTTAAGTATGTTATTGTGCGTGTGAATTTATTACAATTTATCTAACATATTATGTCATGTCAAGATCATGACACAATTCATAATATAGGCAAACAAATGTTAATCCAAAACATAATACAGAAGCGTCAAAACTTAGCATAAGAGACATGAGAGCAAAAAGAGTTCAATTATTATCAGTCCATGTCCACTAAACTTTGATTCTGTAAAAAGACCAAAGCAAATTAAGAGATACAGAACCATTCGCGGGTCGAATCAAGTCAATACCCGAACCACTAAGCAAAGCCACCATTGCCAAGTTCACCAGTATCCAGTAGCTTCCCTCCTCTAACAGTCATATCCATGAGTGGTTCGTTCTTGACTCGAAACCCTTTTGATGCGAGCTCTCTTCTTCTTCTTCTTCTTCTAATGTGTTCAGGAAAAAAGAAAAAACCATTTCAGCTTGTTCTAATAATGGCTTGACACCTTTCAGCTTATTCTAGCTGAAGAGCTGCTTTGATCCTCCGGATTGTGCAGGAGATGAGATTGTTCACGGTCTCCACCGAATCCGTCGTAATTTTCGCTGATGGAAGGCTATTCACCAGTATTTGGAATCCAACGGTTAGAAGAGAACCGGCTTTGATGGAAGGTCCGACGTCGTCCGGTACGATCACGAATCCTGACGGCAAGAGAGCCACATAGTTGGAGTCCCCTCCATTCATAACTGCATTCATTGATGCTGCATCAACTGGTGCATACACTATCAGAGAATTGGAGGCATCATTCCAGGTTTCTTGTAGTATCAACATGTTGTTCTGGTTTGCATTGCCATTAGTAGCACCCTGTAAACATTCATTTGAAACAAATCAGTTGGCAACACTTATCAGAAAAAGATCATCTGATGTAAACGTTACTCTGCTTAGCCAATTACATTAGATCGAAGAAGGGAAACACGGTTTCCGTGTTCCTGACCCTTTGTAATATGTGCAAACTCCTGCATCAATCCACCATGAGACAAAATGTCCCAATCACTCCTCACACGTTCGTCTCTCAGGAAATCAAACAGCCTCTGCCTTGTTACGCCCAACCAAACCGAAGTTGCTGCACTCAACACGATACCGGACGGCTCGCCAGGATCGTTCATACTCTTTCTCGTCAAAATCCTAATGCCTTCACTCCCATTCCCAACCAGAAGCTTGTCCCATCTACGAACAGATGAAGCACAAACCCCAGAACAGAAGTTATCCACCATACGTTGAGCCAGCTTTAGCATGCTCTTCTTGCCATTCAAACTAAGTCCTGCAAAATGGTGCATTCACACATCAAAAGTCAAATGCATAACATCTTTACAGACAAATTTACATGAAACAACAAGTTTCTTGTACTGATACCTGTCTGATCTTCACCAGAAACAGTGGGGGTTACAAGGATTGATATGCTCTCACAATACCTCCGTAGAGTCGAAACCCATCTCCGTGCACCGAAACCCCCCCCGGAACTAAGTACCTGTCGATAGAGATTGTGCACTGCACTCTCATCATATTCACAATGTTCCATCCAAGTAACCTGCATCAGACTATAAATTGACGTAACACGAAAAAGCAAAGGTTTTTTGATGCTAACTGATGTTCCACAGAGGCTTGAAGAAAGTCATTTAATTTGCAATGTAACGCAGACTTACTTGGGCAGTGAGGACTATAATAATAACAATATAGAGTTATAGACTGGAATAGAAACATCATGTACTTAGTTCATACACCAACTGTTGGAAATTCCAAGGCCTCGCCTGGATAGGAACTCCATGGATGCACCAACTTCAAGATGAAGGAATCAATAATGATATTATATACGCACACAGATCGATAAGAAAATATTCAAAGTTCCACACGCAGGAACCAGATATAGAATTAGTAAAGAATAGTTTAGGACCAGATCGTCTCTCCCATTTATTTGCTATTTGTTATATAAAATCTTATCCCCGTATTTATGTGAACCCACACATTTATAAAATTAAATAGCATAAGATTAGAATGGCACATAAGATGTCATGTGATAGTTTAACAGCTTTTTGGAAGTGATGAGTCAAAATTCGTTTTGGAATCGAAGAATCTCATATAAGCTCCTGTTCCAGCAGCAAATGTTACGCGCAGAAACAGGTTCCAGGAAGCACAAGTCAATGATCGGTTAGAACTTGTATCAATTACCAATGTTTTCAGTCACAGGATCTCAGCTTCTTTTCTTTTTCTTTTTTCATCAGAACAAACTCTCTGTTGCAAGGAAAAGTTTTAGCAGTATAGGTAAAAGATTCCCTTGTGTTGTTACCTTCGAGCAACCATTAGCCATATCTTGGATTATGCAGCCGGAGGGAAGCCTCCGGCATGTTGTTAAAGCATGTCCATTGTCGCTTTCTTGATTTCCATCAATGGAAACATCAACCACAGCCCAAACACCTTCTGCGTGCCGCTTGCAGAACCGAAGGAATCTCACATGACGGACGGGGACAAAAGGCGAAACCACTTGGAACTCAGCTTGCATCTACAAACAAAGTCTTCATTACTTTTCAGACTTTAATTATCAAGAAAAACAAATTGCAGATGAACATACCAATTGCAGAAAACCATTTTTGCTTCCATCAAATCCTATTGATAATATATCAATGGTAGAGGCCTGAGCAATCAATCCAGGGAAAATTTCCACATATTGATTCTGTATACAGAGAAAGCTTGTATCAGATGCTAAGATTCATTGATAAAGAGCAGAGTTAGCAGGTGAATACTGAAGAAGCAAATAAACATACCGAATCCATTAATGCTTCAACAAGTGTGATGCTGTTGATGATAACTATTCCAGTCTCTCTTGAAGCCTCTGAGACAAAGCTACTTGGCTTCATTCCACAAGAAGGAAATGCCCTCATGTACTCCTCAAGGTTTAAGGTTTCTTTCCCTCCATCCAAGCTTTTAATCCAAAGAGGACTATCAATCTGTGCCAACTTCACCAACTCCTCCATAGCTACCATTGCAAGATCTATAAACAAAGATCTGTCAAAAGGTACTTCATTAATCATAAAACCATCAGTTGGTTTCATAAAAGGCATTGCAGCTCCATCATTGTAACCAAGTCCCATTGGCAGTGTTGAGTCCATAGTAGAGTTTGGACTAAAGGGAGGCATAGGACTCGATGAGGACGAAAGCGGTCTGCCTACGAACTTACTGGCTAATGCACAGACACGATTTAACTCGTCTTTTAATCGAGCATTTTCAACCCTTAAATGTTGTTGTTCGTAAGACACTGGTCCAGGTACCACAGAACCACCACAGCTGTTGCAGATTGGGTCTGTCATGTTTTGTCTCAACATCTCATTCTCAGCTCGGAGCTTATCATTTTCTTGTCTGAGTATTAAGTTCTCATGTCGTTCCAGTTGGGTCTGAAATCCAAAAATGATGGACTTCAAATCCTTCAGTACTACTAAAACAAAAAGCCAAAAGAAGTGAAAAGAACAAATAAAAAACCCATAGTTCAGAGAAAAATTTAGCTAATGCATCACCTTCATTTGTGTTCGCCTGTTCTGGAACCAAAACTTAATCTGCCTGATTTCAAGTCCAAGCCTCCTGCTGAGCTCCGATCTTTGTTTCTCATCAGGATGAGGACACTCCTTGAAGAAACTGTTATCATAATAAAAAGAATCATCAATCCCAATCACTGGATATGGAAATGCATAGATCCTATAACTCAAAACGATAAAGAAAAACTATCATACGCTTCAAGCTCATGTATCTGACGTTGAGTGTGCCTATGGTACTTCTTCTTCCTACGACGTTGATCCTCTCCACCCTCTTGATCATCACCAGAAGCAACTTCAAAGTTATCACTTCCAGACCTGCTGTCATAACCATCATCCTTAATCCTCACACCTAAACTAGCCTCAAACGGGTCCCCGAGTAAAACCATATCATCTTGTCCGTCCATTTTGATCTTCTTCTGCACCAAACATGTCAAAAAGTTTTCGTCTTTGAGAAGAACAAGAAGCAAGGACCAATAAAAGACCAGAAAATACAAAAAATATCATTAGAAACTTATAAGATAGAGATCGTTAGGGATGAGGAAATACAACTGTGAGAGAGCTTAGAGTGGGGACGATACGGGTATAGGTGAATGAAGAAGAGACGATGGTTGATGGTGAGCAATGACACCACTAGGCATGGTATTGCTACTAGGCAAGTGACAGTATTAGCAACAATACTACTGCAATCAGATGCTCTAAACTCATAAAGCTTCTCTTATTTTATACACACAATGACCATGCCGGTATCTCCCTAGTTCTTGTTATTCCGGGTTCATCTGAACTGTCTTAAAAAGGGTATGCAAATTTTGATGCTTGGTGCACTGGGTTTGACCAAGGAGTCTCACTTCCACATTGAAGAAAGACTACTTCCACAAGGGCATCCTAACTAAGTCGTCAGAGAGAGATAGAGAGAAAGAAAGCTGTTCCTTTGTCAACGCTTCGTGCATGACTCGTCGCTATTTGTCTTACTTGTTCATAAAGAAATATTCCAGACAACGAGGAAGAGCCCAAAAAAAAAAGAAAGAAACAAGGACCGTAAAAGGAAATTCAGGGAAACTCCATTGAAGGTTTGACAAACAAGCTAAAACCCTAATTGCCCATCGGCTTATATTAAAGTATACACCTTGACGGCTTGACCGATTGCTTGTCGGTATTGAAAAAGAGTAAAAGACCGGAGAACTAGGCAAAAGAGAAGAAAAGGTCAAGCTTTATCTTTCACACGCTCACACAACAAAGAACAAACCAAGGCTTTTGAAAAAAGAAAGCTACAATAATACCCAAACCCAAGACTCAATGACGTCTCCATCTACTCAGAGAAGCCAAACCCCAGTACAGGAAAAGGGCAAAACGAAAACAGTAAACCATAGATTTATCAACTCTACTCCGTTCCTAATAACAACGTAC
Source organism: Erythroxylum incrassatum (assembly GCA_026546855.1). NCBI lineage: Eukaryota > Viridiplantae > Streptophyta > Magnoliopsida > Malpighiales > Erythroxylaceae > Erythroxylum > Erythroxylum incrassatum. The sequence goes on along the minus strand of JANVCL010000007.1, from coordinate 25,089,181 downwards.
ATAAATAAATATACATGTACTGGGATCCGGAGAGAGCTAGACGACAACAAACTTGATGTGAAATGTGCACAAGAATCTGAGCAGAAACACATATTTTTGGGTCATTACATCATATATGATACAAGCAAGTGTTTGTGTGATATACGTTCAAAGTGTAGATCTTTTTCTATTAATAAAAGGAGAAAGGATTGAATATAATGAGCTGACTTACACGCAGTCACAGAAGAAGAAAGATCAAAATAGTCAAAACGGTATTGTGTCTTTTTCCTTACTCTTAAATTCTAGTTTAAGGTTTCTAATCAAACCCAACCTCAACCTCAAAAACCCTAGCATTAGCTTAAGTTGGTTCAGGTGCTTCTCATATATAATATTACTTCATATCAATCCCTCCTCTCACCCTCTAAACACTGTTTCAAAGGCTTCTCCCGCCTGTCTCTCTCTCCCTCGCTAATATAGAGAGATGCAATGGGGTCCACTTTTCGAGTCCTAACTCCAAGACAGAGTTTCGTGATATCCGCCACCGGTCTTAACCCACGCGCAGTTATTGGAGCGTGATTTAGGTAAGAACTGATGAGGTTACGGTTCAGTGCATTGGGCACTAGGGGTGATGATTGCAACCGACATAGGCTACCCAATAGGAAGAAATTTAACACCGACGAGGGCATGGGATGGGGCATATTAATGCGTTATGGGAAATATAATCACAGCCGTGACTGTAGCTTTACCGTTTTTTAGGCAGGACCACATTTGCTTTCACTAGATTTTGATTTTATTTTCTTAATTTTATAAAGTTTTCCTTCTTTTTGTTTTAAAATTCATAGAACTGATTAAACTATAAAATTTAAAATATGATTGAAATAAATTATTTTTACCTATTAAAAAATTTAAAGTTTAATTAAAAACAGAGGTTGTTAAATGAAAATTAATTGATTTATTTTAATTACAATAACTTATTAATTTACGACAAATTAATTAATAAATTAATCGATTTTTAATAACAAAAGATATTAAATTACATCGAACGGAAAAGTTAAAATTTGAACGAAATTTAAGGTTTTTACAGTTAAATCAACCAAATTGGTTAGATTTTTTAATCATTAGTTATTATAATGTCGTGGAAACAAAATTTTGATTATTCTATACTTTATTTAGGATGGTTAATGTTTTTATTTGTT
>JANVCL010000007.1:25058360-25078457 GCA_026546855.1 Erythroxylum incrassatum | reverse complement strand
ATGAGCCGTGACAGTTTATGTAACCGCCAAACACGAGCTCCTGGTAAGTGGGGGGCTAGATCCTCTGGCCCTTTACCCGGGCTCCTGACCATCCACTTATATGGATCCCACATAAGTGGATGACCCTGATAGCCAGGGACGAGGGTAGGGCCAGGGCAAGAGGGACAGAGGATCCCTTGCCGGTAAGTGGTCACTTGACAGTAACATACTTCGAACCCACGTAGGATCGGCTGCCATTACCATTTCGACACGTGTTAGATTCAAGATTGGTTGTTACGTGTCGAACTTCTATTTGTCCGGTGTGCTATGCAGTTTAAAAAAGGCGTTTCACGCGGTAGAAACTGTTGGACCTGATCACCTGAAAGTGCAAGCCCACTAACTTCTCCCCTTTCTCTCTCTAAAGCCATTTCACAAGCTTCTCTCTCTAAAGGACCCTCTCCATTAAAGCCGTTCACCAACTCCGTAGTTTCGTGACCAATCTCTTGTTTGGAGGGAAAACCAATAGGAGTAAGTTTATTGTAAGCTGGTTGAAGCACAGAGAGAGACAGAACCATGCCTTTGGAAGACGTAGAAAGAGGAGGCGTTAAGAACAGAGCAAACTACAACAGTCACTCTTCTTCTCCTCCACCCTACTTGATCGATGAAACAGAGACCCAATGGACCTCTTGGCTTGTTCCCATGTTTGTGGTGGCAAATATTGCCGTTTTCGTTGTCGCCATGTACATAAACGATTGTCCTAAGCATTTTCATTCTCGGTTTGAAGGAAGATGTGTTGCGAGGTTTCTTGGGAGGTTCTCGTTCGAGCCCTTGAGAGATAATCCTCTTTTTGGTCCCTCCTCTGCTACGTAAGTGCTTATTCTTTGATTAAAGGGTTGTTTGCTTTTTTCAAGTTCTGTTTTCTCGCTCTTTTCTTGCTTCTCTTTTCCTTCATTACTTTTTCCCTTATCGAAGGTAATTGGAGAGTTCTAAAAGTTGGTTTTAATTGATCATGGAAGTCGTGAGGGATTCATCTTTTTTGGGCATGATTATGATCCAGCTTGGGTGTGACTTTCTAGATAGTTTGATTCGATACCATGTTTGAACATTTAAATGCTTGGTTTTGAAACATTGGGAGTTTTTGCTGACACAAGTCTCTTCGTGAATTTTATTTTATAAGTTTGATCTTAACTTTGTTCTTTATGATTTGTCTTTAGGCAAGATTACAGATACTAATCTAACAGAACGTCTTCAAGGATATGAAGAAAGAATCTCATTTGTTCTGTCTTTGTGTCTCTTTATTTCTCTTTATTTCTTCTTCTCTGGGTTTATTGCTGCTAGATTCAGTTACTAACCCAAGTTGAAACTTCTTTGTCTTTTGTTTCTGTTTTTGGTTTCAACAGTTTGGAGAAGTTGGGAGCTCTTCAGTGGGATAAAGTCGTGCATAAACACCAAGGATGGAGGCTGGTCACTTGTATTTGGTTGCACGCTGGTATTATTCATCTTCTCGCAAATATGTTGAGCCTGATCTTCATCGGTATTCGCCTAGAGCAGCAGTTTGGTTTTGGTATGTGAGGATTAAGAATTTAAGATCTTACTGATCTATCCCCCTATAGATTCCACATTAGAGATTCATTGCTGACTATCCTGTCATTTGTTATTGAATCTTTAATTTTGGTATTTGAATTAATTTGGTGAAGAACCTTCTGCTATTGTTGTGAAATGCAGTTCGCATCGGGATCATTTACCTCGTATCAGGATTCGGTGGGACGGTGCTTTCTGCTCTTTTCATTAGAAACAGCATCTCTGTTGGTGCATCTGGTGCTCTTTTCGGCCTTCTTGGAGCTATGCTGTCTGAACTGATCACAAATTGGACCATCTATACAAACAAGGTTTGTGACTGTTAATTCATCGGTTGGCTTAACAGATTCCATCAAGAAGTTCTTGTCTACCTTTCTTTATGTTTGATTAATCGTGCAAAGCATTTGCATAGATAGCTCTTCTTTAAAGCTTATGTCATAGAAGATCAGGCTATTGGCCTTTTATCCTCATCTTTCTCGTCCAAGACCGGGAAGGGTTTCGTTTTGTTTCTGATAAACTTGAAAGGACTCGGGTCCCTCTTAATCTGGAATATAATCTTTAAATTGGCTTGTCAGGTCTATGCTTCAGGATTTTCAGTTATGCATCTTGATTTCCAATTAAACCTTTAGAACATATTGGCTGCGTTTGTTACCAATATCTGTCCTCCTTGTTGATTCCCTAGGCTGCAGCTCTGCTTACACTTCTATTCATCATAGCAATTAACCTCACAATCGGAATCCTACCACACGTTGATAATTTTGCACATATCGGAGGATTTCTGTCAGGGTTCCTTCTCGGGTTTGTTTTGCTACCTCGTCCGCAATTCGCATGGTTAGATCGTCGGAATCTCCCTGCCGGAGTCAATGTCAAGTCCAAGCACAAGCCTTACCAGTATGCTTTATGGCTTATCTCCGTGGTTCTGCTGGTTGCAGGGTGAGTTACTTCCTCGATTCTACGGCATCCTACATGATTATCATCGTTCATTTCATATAGTTTCTTCGCAGGTCATAGATCTAAATGATCGCCATTTTGTTTGATGTAAATGTTCTGTTGTGAAAAAGCCAAACATCTGGTACCCATTATTCAACTTTTTTGGTGGGGTTGTAAATACCTCTTATCCAAAAGATGCAACCATACTGTAATGACCTTAAATCTGTGGTTGTGGGGTATGCATAGTTTGGTGGTAACTACGTTGAGGAAGCCATGTGAGAAACACAAAGTTCTTATCAGAACTTTTACTTCTTCAATCTATATCGTCTAAATTCTACACGAGTTTCATGTTGGACCTGCATTGAAAAGACAATGACTTGAATTCTTCTGATCCTTGTCTACTTAACTGCAGATTCACAGTATCATTAGTGATGCTGTTTCGAGGCAAGAACGGCAACGATCGGTGCCATTGGTGTCACTACCTGAGCTGCGTACCGACCTCGAGATGGAATTGCGACGATAACTAACTCTAGGGAAGAAGGAAGGAAGGAAGGAAGGAAGAAATCTGTAATCTCTGTGAGGGGTTTTATTTTGTTAATGTAAATGTGTAGCTTACAGGTTAGGACCTAGCAGATTGGTCTCTGTTCTTTTCTAACATTAAATGATCTTGTCAATTTTGTATCAAATGAGTTTATTACCTTTCATCCCCATTTCTCTTTTAACAAAAAGCCTTTGCTTCGATCATCTTAAACAGTTTTCTTTCTACTCTATAGCTGTTTTTTTTCCAAAAAATATTGATTACCTTTTATTGAAATGTCAAATGTAGGTAGATATCTCACATTAGAAAGAGATGAAATTAGGGAATGACATACGTGGAAAAGATTCATAAATTTAATATTTTAAAGTTTTTGGTTAAAGTGTGGCGTCAAAGTTTAAGATATATTTCCTTATTAGGTCCATAATATAGATCTTCTATTAAAGTGAGTTCTTTAGATTTAGCAAGTAATATCAGAATTGATGGTTTGGCAAGAGAGAGTATGAAAGAGACGAGTACGAAAATGGTGGTCAAATCTTGTAGTTGTCTCCTTGATTCAAGAAAAAAATTTAAAAACTAAAAAATGTCCGAAATCCGCTTTAGAAAATTTCGAGCGGGGCCCAATGCTATGTGTGTTAGACTGACCTGATAACTAACCGGGACGTGATCTTTCACATAAATAGAAGGTTGATATTAAAGGGGATAGAGTAGGTATAGAAGAGGCGGGACAGAAGATTTGAAGGGTAACTAACCACACTATATTTTTTATCTCATGTTAGCTAAAACTAGTTAAAAATGACAAAAGCAGAAGTAAATAATCACTCAACTAGCATGAAAGCGTCACACTATAATGACTTCACACCGAACCAAACTTGCCCACATTATTTAATTTCACACTGCCCAACTTGTCAGCTTTAGGAGGACACAGGCACCAACTTTGTATTATCACAAATGTTGAGATTCAGAGGAGGGCTGTTGATAATGTTTATCTGGGCCGTCGCGGCAGTGACGACGGTGCCGGTGGCTGGGATACAATGTACCACGGTGACAGAGTATATGTCGGCATGTTCAGGGTTCATCACGTATGGTTCACCAGACCCACTTCCAGGGTCACCGTGTTGCGAGGCCATAAGGAGCCTGAATAATATAAGCAGCGCAGGTGGTGAAACTGAGAAAGTCTCGGTTTGTAGGTGCTTCATGGGTCTCATATTTACATATAATCCTAATGCCACCGCCATTGCTACTTTGCCTGGCTTCTGTGGTGTTAGTCTAGGCTTTGTCATCGACCCTAATGCAGACTGTTCTTAGTAAGTGTAGTCTTGAATTGAAAGTGTAAATATTATAAATCAAGAATTTAGTTATATAAGATTAAGTTATGATTAATAACTTTTTCAGTTTTATTCATTTTAAATGCCTTTATTATTTTAATTGAAAGAATATACTCTAAAAAGGATTTTTTTTAATTGCCTTATAAATTCTCATGCAGTGTTCCTTTACACAAAGCCAGAGGAAGCTGATTGTTTAGAACATACAAAGATGCTAACAAGGAAGAAGATCACCTTCTGTTAACATCTAAAAACATTAGAAATGGTAATAAATTGTTAATTGTTCCTTTAATTATAATCATCAAACTATTATATAATCAAGTACTCTTACCTCTTGGTTTCACCTTTGCTTGTTTGATGTGAAGGAGGCATGGTCAATGTGTTTTAAGTACAATTGATCTACTTAAGATTCAAAGTTGAGGTTAGGTACTAGGACTTGACCTTGACAAATCTTTTTAAACCCGACTAATGATAAGAAATTGAGTCAAATTGACCAAAAGCTAACAAAGCTCCTTACATAATATGCATTGCAAACATTTGTGATTTAGATGTGAATGATTGAATTTGTTTATCCTTTGGTAAAATATATTTGACTAGACTCATATTCAATTCATCTCAAAAATGTTTATAACTTTAGAACGAAGTCAAGTTTCACGGACCGACCCGACCTAACCCGATCAACCAAGATTAAAGTAACATTGATTTGTTCAAAGGTTGAAACGAAATTTATTGGGCTCGAGCTGCTCATGTACAAAAAAAAAAGGTGGGTTGGGCTTACAACCCATTGGCATCCATATTTGCATGATTCAGTTCATTCTACAAGGCCAAGGTTTGTGATGTGAAGGTCAAATACATAATTTACAACATTAACCACACAGATATCAGGAAAGAACAAAAGAAGAATGGTAAGAAATCACCTTAAATGGGTACTCCCTAATCTGTGCAAACGGCCAGAATCTGGGTAAACTCTGCTGCTAGACTCGGTCTTTCGATCGAAACTACTTTCTGAATAAGCATCTGCATCACCAAACCCTCGGACAGATCTAACATGTGAACAATGTTTCTCAAACTCTAGCCTCTGTCTTGGGGCACTCTGTGACCTAACCTTAGCACGAGAAGATTCTGTGTTTGCCATGTAATTGGGATAACTTGAATAGCCATTGAAGTATCCAAGCATGTGTTCACTCTTTGTTGGTGTGAAAGGACTTCTTCTTTGACTAGTTCCGGGCCTAGATGAGGCAGGAGATAAAGGGATTGATGTTTTAGTAGAAAACTTCGATGGAGAGTCAGCTGACATAAAGCGTCGACGATCATAATGAGAAGTGAAGACATGCTGCGACTGCGATGCCTGAAAGGTTCTGCTACGGAGAGGTTTAACCTGTGGCTTCCAAGTATCTACTTCCAGGATCTTGTCACTCCTTTGATCATCTGCTTGTTGATTTCTAGGTGGATTGTGATCACAAAAACTTTCTTCCATCCATCGATCTAACCAATTTGAACCCAACTTTACTCTGTCTTGGTGAATGATGTCCCGAGGTTTTGAATGCAAGCCATTTCTCTGCACACGGAGATATTGAAGACTCATAAAACATGGAAAAGAACAATGAATTCCCAAAGGGCATCAAGAGTTTTGCAGAGAAATGGAAATAACAGAATATGTAGGTTGGCTTTACAGTATAATGAGAATGGGAGGAGTTGGTAGTAGAACGCCAGGATTCTGAATGGGAGCGACTGGCACGGGCCCGAGCCTGAACTCTCAGCAACGTTTGCATGCGCCTCAGCATGTCTGAAGTTTGCTTTCTAACAATATGACCCCTCACAAGTGCTTGAAGCTTCACTAATGCTTTCAGAGCTCTCAATGCTCTCCTGGCCTTCAATATCATCAGCAAAATATTAGATACCATATATCAATTCGGTCCGGTTCAGAAACTATCTAGTCCGGAACCTCAGAACAAGTATAAAGGTCAGGATTAATAAAATAGGAGCCTGGAGCCTGGAACCTGCCAAAATCCTGACACCAATTCTTGTTCAATAATCACAGCTAAACAGATAACCTAACAAAGCAAATTGTCCCATCAACGTGGAAGCAGTCCATGTCCCGACAAGAGGTAGGCCACATAATGTTTTGCCCTAAAATGAACTAAGCCAATACCACTAATAAGCTGTTGAACGACTCACCTATCTCTTGCATCTAAGTTAGGGCACAGAACTATTCCTGAAAATGACATCATACATGTCAAGACAGTACATCACTATTCTTCTGATGTCCGATCACGCAATAACGCATAAAAGAAACTATTTAACAGTCAACAATTCATCCTTAACGTCTCATATACACATAGATAAATATTAGGATGAAATTTAATAGTGCATAGTAAGAATTGGTTAGCGAGAGCCGTAAAATTTTGGAAGTCAGAACCATACAAAGAATCAGGTCTGGTTTGGGACCTTACAGTGAAGTCACTCTCAAACCAAGTTAGTTGTTGGGGCATCTTCTTAACCATTCAGCTATGGGTCTCATCTTCTCCTCTCATTTCATGACAAGGACCATCTTCAAAATATCATCACATAATTCTATATAATAATTATTTTGTTTTTTCATTAATTTCTCTAAACTAATTGATAATAAACGAAATTTGAATTCCAATGATCTACTTTTCCTATGTTTTAATATGAATTTAATTAAGCATAAAATGGAAGACCAAGAACAGATGATACAAGAAGTAAGACGACAACCAACACTCACTCACCAGATAACCGCGAAAAGTCGACTGTATCTTTATCGCCGCGACCTCCTCCACTCCCCGAAGACGGGTCCAACTAACAGTCGCCGGAGCAGCACATCTCGCGGCGGTACCACCGCCACTGGTCAATCTCACGACCTCCGCGGCAGCTTTGGCCGCCGCAAGGGCAGCTTCAGCGACGGCTGCGGTGGCCGCAGCCACCGCTATCGCGCGTTTGTTTGCATCGAGACTATCGTCAAACTGAATCGGGGAGAAAGGGTCGCGACTGTGCAGAGAAGAGGAGTTGGAAGATCTAGCGAAGCTCCACCTCTTCTTGTCCTTCGACGGAGAGGAGGTTGTGGTCTTCTTGGCGCCAAAAAGTCGCCGGAAAAAGCCCATTTCTCATAGTTTTTGTTCGAAAGGGGAGCTGGAAGACATGGTGAGCGTTGAGGAAGACGAAGAGAGCAGAGCAAAGAATTTAGCTTTAAAGACGGAGCTATGGAGACTGCAGTCTCACGCTTGCTTGGGGCTCGTGTGATCACGCGGGTGCTGACGAAAGTCTGATGTCTTTGACCTTTCACTGCTTTGATGGACCAGTGACGTGATGGTTGACATCGGTACCAAAATTTTTTAATTCATGTTAATTCAAATAAAAATTTAAATTTAATATTAATTTTAAATAAATATCTATATTAAAATTCAATACATATAAATATATTAATAATTTATATGAAATTTTTTAAAAAATTAATAACAAACTTATATTTTTAATTGATATTTATCATTAATATAATAAATTATTATTATTATTTTATTTATTTTTATAGGATTCATTTAGAAACAACATCTCTATTATTTAGAGTTAAGGCAACGTATTATTAGTTATGCTTTGACATTTTTATTTTTAGATAAAAATTGAATTAAATAACAAGCATAATTTATAATTTATCCCCTTCTTTTTTATTTTATAATTGTCATTAAGCATTTAATAATTTCTTTTGCAATTGTCTTTTTTTAATAGTTGAATGACCATAAATTAAATTTTCAATTTTTTAATGTACAAAGAAATCAAGTAAAAATAAAAAGAAAAAGAAAATAAAAGGTTTTTTCCAATGCCATAATTAGTTGTATAAAAAGTGAATTAATTTAACCTATGTTCGGTTGGGCTTATACCAGTAGAGCTTATATTAATAGAGCCTTTTTCTGTAAATCTTTTTTAGAAGAACATTTCTAAAAAGTTAATTAACTGTTTGTCTGTCATTTAAAAAAGAGTTTTCTGAAATATCTTCATACAGTCTGTTTGGCAACATAAAAATAAAAAGCAATTTTAATTTTAAAATAAAAATTATTTATGCATATAAATATTATTTAAAGTATATTAAACAATATGCAAAGCACAATATATTAATTATTATGTAATTTTAAACCATATGAAACATAAATGAAAATATATCTAATCAAACTTTGTATATAGATTATAACATAAGTAAAAGTAATATAAAAAATAAATATTAAAACATATAAAAAAGCCAAATAGAAAAGATGGGTCTGCAAGATAAACGTAAAAATGAGTTTGTGGGTATTATGAGAATTATGTGTAAAACATACAGATAAAAGAGACTAAAAAATAGGCTCATTAATTGATATGAAAAAATTATTTGAGCTGTTTTTTTAGAAGCTTCAAATTTGAGCTTATTAAAAAACTATATTTTAGCTGCCAAAAAAGTCATATCTATTAAAGAAATATTTTTTATTTTACAGCTAAACACTTATTTAAAAAAAAAGCTTTTATGATGAAAAAAATTACTTATTGACCTCTAAAAAATCTATCCAAAGAGACATTTAATTGATAGAAGAGTTGTTTATTAAAGAGATTGAACTTTTTCAAAATCCATCCAAACAATCACTTAAGAGAAGAGTTTGTTTATTAAAGAGGTTGAACTTTTAGATTTTTATATTCTCAAAGTTGTCATCTCATTTCTTATGTACAAGTTAGCTTTAATCATGTTACTTGTTTGAAAAAGTGTTTGTGGGAGGCCTACTAATAAAGAACCAAAAACACCACATTCATTGTATAACCCAAAAAAAAAACATTTTAGTAAAGCTTAACTTTAGAGTGAATTCTTCATATTTAATTTAAAATTTAAAGGAAAACCACTTTATTGCTACAATATATGAAATCTACGGAGGATTCTTCTATCTAAAATGGCCTATTTTCAACCCTATTTATAAAGGGATTATCCTTTTTAACTCTCCCTGTATTAATAGGTGAAGAGAAAGCATAATGCAATGTATCTGACTATCTAAAGGCAGCTATATCTAGGCTCTTATTACGAGTGCCATGCCCTGTGACTTAAGTAACCTAAGAAAGTGTAGCAAGAGACTAAATTCACCAGTAAATACTCAAATATAGAAGAGTCCAGATTTTTTGTCTAATTTTATAATGTTTTATTTTATTTCATAAATTTTAGTCATTTATTTATATAAGCCTTGTATTTATTTATGCAAGATTTACTGAGATTTATAAGATAAAATAAGACACAATAAAATTAGACTAAAGATCTTATCTTAGTAGAGAGATAAAGTGAGTCTATAGTTGGTGAGATGGGTGGGTCTCTCGGAATGGACCACATGCTTCAATGAGGTCCACCGATTTGACACTTGAAACGTACGTTTTTTAATTATAAGATGTTTAATAATTCTTTTAAATACATAAACAACTCTTCAATTACTGATTCCGATTAATTTATTCGATAATTATAAGTTATATAATTCAAATAATCATTATAGTAAGCGAATTTCTACAATCATGCTTTGTGTTGGGGTGACAAATAAGTAAATGCAAGTAGGGTTATGAGCATCTCTCCAATCCAACTTAATTTAATTTAAAATTAATAAATTTAATTTGAGGTGATGGAAGACTAAAGTTGAGTTTGAATGGGTTAGTTGAAGGATTCAAACCAATCCAAATTGATTAAAAAGTAATATCATTTTAATATAATTAATTAAAATAATGTCGTTTTAGTCTCATTCAAATTATATTTTAACGTATGAAGGCGCAATTCAAGATCCCAAATTTAGTGGACTTGAGTCACATAGCTAGAATTTAGACTAAACTAGTTTCAATAGGTTAAAATGACGTTATTTTGGAGTCTGAATTTTTTGTCTAATATTATGGTGTCTTATTCTGTTACATGAATTTCAGTCATTCATTTATGTGGATTCTACGTGAATCTCTCATAAATGAACGCAGGACTGGCATAAATGAATGGTTGAGATTCATGGGACAGAATAAGACACCATAATATTGGACAAAGGATTCAATCCCGTTATTTTGAAATGGATTAGGTTGACTTGAATTCCAATCAAAACGAATTTATTTCTTTTTTAAGCTCAACCTGAAGTCCGATTAATTTAAATTAATTAGTTAATTTCAATAATTTCAAGTTGAATTTAAACTAAAATTGACCCCATCTACCGTTCCAAAACAACAGCCAAAGAAATACCTGAAGAGAAATTACCTTATCATCATGAATAGAAGCTTGCATGTGCATGTATTGTAATGAATGCTGACATTAATAGGACAACATCATTCATCGAAGACCATTCTTTGTTCTGGCTTTTGGTTGGAGGCTTAATTCATTTCATTAATGGCCACCTTTTCTTTTTCTTTTCTTAAACAACCATTGGCATTCGAATATCATAATTGAGCTTATAAAACATTTCAGGATCCGGTAATTAATTAAATGTTTCTTGCTCACAATTTTTATAAGATTCAGCGGTTCAAATAAGAGGCTAAGTCTTGGAGTAACTGATACCAACTACTCCTTGCAGTTATAAGATTACAGGTTTAAGTTATAAACATCGTCTCTTTTAAAAATATCTGTGTATATTACGATTCTTTCCAGACTTCCGAAAGTAAAAAGCTTGTGCACTGGTATGTTTAACTTTTAATTTTTAAATAATTAATGGCTTAATTTTATCTTAATTAGAGTCAATTTGAATTTTAAGTTTGATAAAATTTGCAAATCCAACAAACGCATGAGATTGAATGCTTACTGCAGGACATCGGAGAGGTGGGAGATTGCACTGCATAGGAATACGATTTGCAATCTGGATGGTGTTGCAGATGCAGTCATGTTGAACTGCCTGGAGAGCATTGCAGCAATCAGCGTTAGGGTTAGGGTTGGAGTTGCCAGGCACCAGAAATGGTGAACAAGCGTTCAGGTTGCTAAGCTGAGTTGAGCAATTCTGAGCGTCACCCACTTGGCTCTGCACTGAAACTACAGTGACCAAAAGAAGCAATAGTGCACTAATTGAGGACTTGGGAGCTGCCATTAATGATCAAAGAAACTACTTTCTTGTTTCTTAACTTTTGACTTTCACTGTCATTTGGCCTGTAAGCATCAGGATCAAGTTTTATAGGTTGTGACAAGAGATGAAATTGGATGTTTACGTGAATCACCTAATTTGAAATCTGGTGATCATCACAGAAGTTGTGAAGCAGCTGACAGGAGACAGTACAAAATTAATTTTTACAATTTTAATGGTGTAATTAAACAATCAAAGTCCACAATTTTTTAATATGATAACTTTATAATCAAAATTGTACAGAGATCCCACTTGAAATGAAGAATGTATGTGAATGGTAAACAAATTAATCAATTAAAATGTGGTATTATATATTTTTTAAAATTTTGAAACCGAAATTTCATAATTTTTTAAACATAAATCGAACTTCAAGAATCTTAAGTTATAATTAGTTTGCAGAACTTTTAGATAATAGATAAAATTATCCGTACTTATATTACTTAGCTCAGTAAGTTAAAATAAAAGAGTCCAGATCCTCTGTCTAATTTTATGGTATCTTATTTTGTTCCATAAATTTCAGCCATTTATTTATATGAGTTTTGCGTTTATTTATGCGGGGTCCATGTGGGACTCGCGTAAATGAATGATTGAGATTCATAAGACATAATAAGACACTATAAAACTGGACAGAGAATCTTGTCTCAAAATAAAATTGATAATAAAAAGACTAAAAAAAGGCTTTATTGTAAATAGGAGAAATCAATTATAATGATGACATTTAACAACAAATGAGCAAAAGGAAGTACACCAAAATCCAACTCAAAAGTTTTAAGGTGATTTATCACAATCTGGCAGTAGGTTTGATAAAATAGGTTAAGTCTGACCCGGCCACTAGCCTAATTAACCAAGATTCAAGCTGAGTTCAGGTATAGATTTTACAATCAATATTCTGAATGTCCCTATATATTGTTGCCTTTCACTAACCTAAGAAAGAATCATCAAAGATCAAGGACCAAAAAGAAAAAATAGCTAAACAAAATATAAAGCAAGAAAAAGAAAACGAAAAATAATACTTCTTCTTCCTTAGGAAGTTTTAATCCTGCTATGATCTGAATCAGCAGGAGCTGCCCAGTAGGATTTCACTGCAAAAAGTAGCTTCTGTCTCTCAAGAGGTCCATCTTCATGATCAACAATCTGACTATCCCAGTTCAATCCATCAGTTATTCTCTTAATCTTCACCAAAAGATCAACATCATCTCTGATGATCACACTTCCTTCAGGCCTCAGCACTCTATCCATCTCGAGCAGAATGTCTTCCATTTCACATCTGTAACAAAGCAAGAACAATAAATGTACGTCAGGATTTGTAACCTTATTGTGAGGTGAGACCACATGCGATCATGTGTTTTTCTGTGCTATTGATCCACAAAGTTCGATTAAATTATTGTCACCTGCTCTCGTACAAGCTGAAGACTGAATCAGCATGGATCAGATCGTATGTTCTTGGATATGTAGACATTGCTTCACACCTGTGGTTAAGGTTGATGGAAACGAAATAAACTGTAAGAGCCAAGTTGAAAACGTTAACCGATAAGATATTTTCTTTTTTGGAGTGTTAGATTTACCAATCCTGATAAGTTCCAATCAACCCTCGTTCGTAGATTACTCCAAGCGTGTTGACTTTGGTTTGGACAGGAACAACATTCATTACCCAAACTGGGTCATCAACAAGAGCTGCAGCGAATCCACCCAAGTAAGCGTTCATGTCCAAAAAGTTTCGATACCTTCCAGGTTGTCCCAACTGGTTGTTGACCGTTTTGTAATAAGACAATCTCCTGTTCCAAAGTTGTATATCTTCCTGGAAAGTTTCTGCTGTCACTCCTTCCACAGTTCCTCTGCTAATTCTAGGCGGGATAGCATTCAATCTCTCAGGCCACTTGACCAACTTCCCACCTGCGACTTCTTGATTCCTCGATACTTCAGGCAAATTCGTCAAACACGTCTCCAGATTCGTGTACCTGAAAATTGTAGTATCACGAATCAATCAATTGACAAGCACACGAAAAAAGCAAAATTTTAGAGAAACGAAGATGTACCAAGCTTTATCAGGATCCTGAGCAGGACACAGTGGTGGGTTCTGCGTAATCTTCCTGTTAACTTTACAATTCAAGTGATTGAGTGGCTTTTGCCAAATAGCAATATCACCTTTCTCTACAAACTTCTTCCAACACAAACTCTTGGCCACGTTTTCGATTCTAGTCTGTTCATCACTCAGGTCCTCTTTCGTTCTCTTCCAACCTTTCCAGTACTTTCTCCAGTTAATCGGAGGACCTGAAAGTATCCAGTACCCTCCAGGCCGTAGAATTCTATCTACTTCAATCAAGTACTGCCCATCTGTTCATTAAGTTTATTACAAACATGGTCTTAGTCGGAGATTACACATACACACATGCACACACACAGATATATATATATATACATATAATATATATGTACCTGACTCAGCCCAGCGAATTAGGCAGCGAGAGCAATGTGCCATGTCGAAAGCTCTCGACGGGTAAGGAAGTCTCTTGGAGGCTATAACACCGATCAGAGCAGGAACTCCACGTTCCAGTGCGAATTGAACCTGAGCTTCATGTGTGTCTCTTGGCGCAAACGACATTGTCAAGATATTTCTTGATAGAAGATAAGCTCCCCAGCTCGCCACCTGCGTAAGTTTATCAGAAAATTCGCACTCTAAATATAAATTCTCCAAAAAGAATTGAGTATCATTATCATATACATATCATCAACAAATAGTTAATGGTCAGAAAAACCGAAGTTTTCCTTCTCGAAAATACAAATATTTCATAAATTAGATCCAATTTACTTAAAGTAAATATAATATTTATGAAATTAAAGTTAGATGACCGTTATATGGTTTGATTTGCTAAAATCAAAGTGAACCTTCTCGTAAAAAACAAATCAAACAATGCTTCATCAACTTTGACAACTGCTAAAAATTGCATCCCGAAACAATAAATATTGGCAAACACTAGACAAGTTCCATGAATCCCTACAGGGGACGAAATCCTCTATTCCATTTCTTATGTTTCTACTCCGTGCCATTTTCTCTCAGTCATTCCTTCTGTTCTTATTCTGAGCCATCTTCTCTCAACTGAGAAAGGATTTCTGAGCCATCTTCTCTCAACTGAGAAAGGATGACACAGATTAAGAACAGATGGGATAGATGAGAGGATATCATCCCCCAAGCAAGTAAGTAGGTGCGAGTTTGAAACAGTTGGCCTCTGCTTACTCTCTAACACGAAACTGAGATTTCAATGTTTTAATTTACTAAGAATTAAGAAAATCCCATTTTCATTATCAGATTTTATTAATGTATCCGTATCAAATTGCCGATAATCTTTCCATATTAATGCTTATTTTGCATTAAAATTTTTTGATTTCCTTCATTATTATAAAATCAATATGAACATGATACCTTAAACTTCCATTATTAAGAAACCCCACAAAAATATTACCATACTAATAAAAATATTAATTCAAACTAGTAAACTCCAAAAAAATAAAGAAAACCCAATTAAGCTCAAGAATTAACAAAAAGGGTATCAATATCTATTAGAGATTATACTTTAATAAGAAATAAATAAATAAATATGGGAACGTATAATTAATAGAGAAATAAACTTACCCCACAACCAGTGTCAACCGCAGTTCTAATGGACCCATCTTTGAGATTTATCAACTTTCCGATGTCGTCGATGTAAGCGTCAGCGCCATTCGGAAACATAGTTCCGCCGCCGGGAAACTTGAACCGTTCACCCTCGTACCTGATCCAGTTCTGCACGGCTTTCTCCACCGTTAGATGTTTGTGTGGGACGTTCGCGTACCACGCGTAGTCTCTGCTTTTCGGCCAGCGGAATGGGCTCTTATAGCCGTGCGGCGCCGGAATGCGGCACTTGAGAACCTCGTCTTTTGCAGGGCAGTGCCGTTCTCGGTATATCAGGCGGCGTCGCTTGAATTTCAGTGATCTTTTCGCGTCCTCACACGGGGTGTACTCGCTTAAGCTCACGTTGCATGGAGGGTAGGCCTTGGTCTCCGAAGATAACACTGTTGTGTCATCATCCGCGACGTGGTGGGGCGAGAAATCGAGGGATTTCTCTAGTTTCTCGTCTTTCCCAGATGAGGAGGGGTTACATGGTAATGACACGACCGTGTTCGCAGTCTGAGTCGCAGTTCTTGTCCAGAGGGTGATATTACCGCCGTGTTGCCAGACTCCGAACAAGTACGAGAAAGTGCAGAGAAAGAGGATCAGAGCTAAGGAATAGAAGCTGGCGTTTTTGAAATAGAAAGGTGGTGTTATGTGAGGCTTTTGGGGCTTGGATGTGGCATGGTATTGTGTGCAACTGGCCATGGTTGAGCTGGTCAGGAGTTGATGACGCTCTCTTTTCGTTCTTACCAATATTTATACGATCAATTAGGTTGAAGAAGAACAGGTTCTGAATCGAAGTTGATCATGTGGGTGATGACTCTAAACGAAAGCCAACTTAGCATTGAATATATAACTAAAACAAGAAGCGTGTTTCTAGTATTGGACAAGTGAGATTTAGGGGAGGCTTACTACTTAGTACCTAATTACTTAATTAGTATGTGTTAGGGTTGGTTCCAAGTAGACACTGTGCCGGTAAATGTGGCAAATAAGGTTAGAAAAATAACAATGCACGATGTGTTTAGTATCTCACCGTTCACCGACAAACCCTCTTTGATTAAGCACCTATTTTGGTACTATATATGAACATTTTTTAATGAACATGTCGAGATAGACATTGTAAAATAATAATAATATGGTAATAAAGTGACTAAACGGTTAAGTCTCAACTCTCAAGGGTAAGAACATAATATATAAATTATTACATGCACTCTACAATTTATTATGTAATTAAATGGTACATAAAATGATAAGAGTATGAATGTTAATACTAGTTTTGAGACATTAAATATATATCATAACTTTTAAAATTAACTTATAAAACTAAGGATAGTTTGGTAGGATCTACATAAATGTGTGGATGAGATAAGTTAGAACAACAAAATGGAATAGGTGATCTGATCCCAATTTGGTATGAAAATCTTAGAATTTAATGTGAATAACTTGGATATATTAGTTGCTAGTATTAATAAGGATAGTTATATAATAACGTTTTAATAAGACCTAGAGTATTCTCTTACATTTTTTTGAAAAAAGAAAAATGGTTCCTGATCTTATAACATGTCTGTCTGGACTGCTCTTTTCTAGTGGAAATGATATCAACTCTTAAAGAACTAAGAGGTGCATCACAATTCACAACTCTTTAATCTATTTCAATTGACCAGCTATTTGCTAATTTTAATGAGTCTAACTGCTAGACTCTGTTGACTGTAAATTTAATTTTTAATTGACCAAGTGGGAGTATTAAATTATGTCATTTGATGCTTGATAATGAAACTTGATAGTATGGTAATTTGAGGATAAATATATTTATTTAAAAACAAAATTAAATTGGTCATTTTGAAAACTTTAATTTGAAGGGAAAACTCATGTATTATTTTATTATTTGGCTAAAATTTAGTAAGATAATCTATATTCGTGGTGTGTTTTTAGTAGCTTTCATTTCAATTTTCTTTCCCTTGATGAGATTGACCAATTAATACAAGTGATTAGCTTCAATGGGGTCACGAGTTGACTATAGGATAAAGGAGTGGATGCACTAATATGATAGAATAATCAGTAGCTAATTGCATATCTTTTCACTAAATTGCAAGGACTAACCGTTGTAATCACTAAGTATAATCTAAAATAATCATAAACCAACGTGATTATTGAGTTGACGAACCATAATGCTTTGGAGTACTATCTCCAATTTGATCTTTTTTATGTCCTACCATGATTGTCTAATAGAGAATTAATTCACTTGCACCATCTCCTATAACCTTATGCTCCGATAGCTAATATAGTCGCATTCCTCTTCTTTAAACATTAGTGTCAAGTTTGGCACTTTCCACGACACTCATCGAATATAACAAGCTCGAAATTGGTGCTACAACAAGTTGGTAAGTTCTCCATCTCAGAAGCCACGCAACTGTACGCGGCTCTTCAATTTTTAATTAAGAACTGTTTTTGATTTTTTTAAAAGATAATCCATATTTGTTGTTTTTAAATGTTTGAGGAGTAAATCTCAAAATTCACACAAGCATTCGTCAATCATGTAATTCAGAAAATTTGCCTTACTCAAGGATCAGATGTGGTAGTGAATGTATCCGATTTGATTGAGCTTGTTTGATGTTACAGTCGGAGGCCTCTACAAAGGAAAAGTTCCTCTGTTCTAATATTGTTCTATTAATTTTTATCCACATATTTATATAGAATATGAAATGTATCCGATTTAATTGAGCTCATTTGATGGACTGGTCAGAGGCCACTCCGAAGTAATTGATTTTTATTTTGAATACAAGGGAAACAGCAAAACTAGCGCTGATGACGGGGGTACAACACCCCTTGCGCATCATGGTGAAGAAGCTCCTGGATAACCTCCGGTGGCTCCTGTAAGAGGTGCAGACCTAGTCTTAAGACGCGTGCAAAAGCCGCCAATCGGTCAGCACACTGGTTTACCTCGCGAAATGTATGCTGCAGTTGGACCTTCCAATCTCGGTGTAGAGGGCCATGGATCCCTACAACCACAAAAAGTCCTCAGTTCGTGGTCCGTGGGAAGCAGAGAGAATGTTAACTACTTCTAGCGAATCGATTTCAACGACGACACGTCGACAACTCAGGTCCCAGGCCACGTCCTAGAGTTTGGCAGATAAAGGCGAGCCCCTCCCAATAAATTCCTGAAAACCACCACACCACCTCTCGTGGCTATCGCGAAGTAATCCTCCAGCGGTAGTCGTGGAAGGCCCAGACTGAAACTCCCCATCCGAATTTAATTTCACCCAACCCTCCGGTGGCTTAGTCTAGCCCACTAGACTCCCCACAGCTGATCCCCTGGTCGGGAAAACAGTCGTTTCCATAGTTCAAGCACGTCCAATCCATTCCACATACTCCAACACCGCCCTGGTACCATCCTCCGACTAGACAAAATCCCTATCGAACAGGCTGCTGTTACGCCATTTCCATAAAACCCAAATGGCGACACCGTAGATCGTAGCCTAGGAGGCCTGGGGAACTTGCAAGGGGTTGCTGAGATTAGTTCGCAGCCAAAGCCCCTCATCTCATCCTGTTGGAAGAATATCATATCAACCACATCCCGTGGAAATTTACGCCAGAAAGTTTGCACGCGTAGGCAGTCATGAACTGCATGAAGGGTCATCTCTTCCTGGCCATAGAAATGGCAACCGCTGTCCTAGGCTATGTGCCTGATGACTCGTTGTTGATTAGTCAAGAGTTTTCGATTAGCTAGAAGCCACAGGTAAGAGCCGATCCATTGGGGGCCAGGCTAGGTCCATATAACCTCCCACAGTTTATGATTCGTGTCCGGAAAGGGGCCTTCTTGTAGCTCATACGCGGAAGCTACAATAAACCTCTCATGGGTGGTAGGCCCCCACACTAGTTGATCGTCCCCTCGTTCCTCAGCAGTAGGGCAAAGAGGTGCTAACACCAGACAAACAACAAAAGGCAGGTATTGCAGAAACTCCTGCCAAAGCCAGTTTCCTTCTGCACTCACAAAAGTGGCCACTGTGGCGGTCAAATTGTGCTCCGAAATTTGAGAGGTTGCCATGTGGATAAGCGGTCCCAACCCGACACCCAATTATCGATCCAGAATAAAATTCGACGGCCATTGCCTGTTGAATTGACTTGTCTTGAGCAGCCTGAAGTGTTGAAAATGGTAGAGGAATTGGCAATGACAGTGAAAGTGAGGAAAAAGAAGAAGATGAAGGAGTTCAAATGCAAGTGGAAATTGAAAATGATGATACTTGGCATAATTCAAGGGTGTATGGATCGAAGTAATGAAGACCAAATTCTGATGAGTGAAGTTCAGTGCAAAGAAGAAGAAGAGGACAAGATAGAAGCAGCAATGAAGAACTCAAAATGTGCAGATTGAAGGAAGACTCAAAATTGCAGCAGGAAGAAAACCAGAAGAAGAAATGCAGAGCAGGAAAATTAGCAAAACTCAGGAGCAAGATTCCAAAGAAATTAATTAGTGAAATCGGTTTTGTTAGAGAAAATCATCATACATGTAGCTGAAACACTTTAATTTTGGGCTGACAACTTGATCTGAATGTCAGAAATTGTGACTGCTGGAAATCAATTTGCTGCTGAAGAATCATGCTGTACAAGTTTCAGTTTTTGGACAATGTTGGTTTTAGTTAAGCTAAAGACAAAATGTGTTCCTTTTGTGTTTTTGCTAAATCAGGAAATGTTGTACTAGTCTCGTTTTATTCATCAGACCAAGTCATTATCTTTTAGTTTAGAGATCAAGTGTATCAGATTATGCTAGAGCTGAATATAAAGCTCTTTGTTTTTTCACTTTCGGTAGAGTTAAAAAAACCAGAAAAGACTCTCATTACAAGATCAAATTTTCAAGTTTCAATCTCCTTGTTTTTATTTATTGTTGTTGTTGTTTGGTCTTTCAGAAGTGAGTTTTAGAAGTTGAGCATCAGAAGTAGAGAAGTAGCCTTTGGTGTATGTTCTGTTTTTTGTAAAACCTGAAGCTAGTTTTTGAAAGATCTTGAAAGTGTA
>JANVCL010000007.1:24987973-25002406 GCA_026546855.1 Erythroxylum incrassatum | reverse complement strand
ATGACAAGTGATTAACATGTACGACATGAAATCAATCAAGTGGATAATTTCTTAGAATTTTCTGACTCTAACGTAGAAGGGTTAATCCTAATTGCTACTGGTGGTTACCAAAATTGAATGTCAGATTTTGTTAACCTAGCAGTTGAATAAATTAATTCCTAGTTGCGCACCTAGAAACTAACAAATTCAATTAAAAAGATAAATATGAAATTATCCAATGTTCATCAATAATATGAAAAAAAATTAAAAATATCTCACCATAATAACATGGAACTTGGATCCTTCAACCAAGACAAAAAAATTAGTTAATCATAATTAAATTGAAATCAAAAAAATAATAAAAGAAATTGTCTCCATAACTAGTCTTTAAATGAAAATAATAAAATCCCTAATTGAAATCTATGCAAAAACTTAAAGACAAAAACCATAAAATTAAATTAACTAAAAGTCCTAAGCCTACGATTACTACTTAGAAGATGCATAAGAATTAAACTATAAAAGTTAATTAAAGCAAATTGTCGGCAGCCAAGAGAAAAGAGTATGTGTCGATGATGCTGTTGGAGAATT
The DNA here is from genome assembly GCA_026546855.1 of Erythroxylum incrassatum. Classification (NCBI taxonomy): domain Eukaryota; kingdom Viridiplantae; phylum Streptophyta; class Magnoliopsida; order Malpighiales; family Erythroxylaceae; genus Erythroxylum; species Erythroxylum incrassatum. The sequence goes on along the minus strand of JANVCL010000007.1, from coordinate 25,001,839 downwards.
GAGATACGTGGGCAATGAATGGACAGAGTGCGGCGGCAGCCAAGGAATAAAGAAAGAGTGCGATGATCTATTGGAATGGGAAGAATAAGAGGAGAAACAGGTTTGCGGCAGCCAGATGATGTAACTTGATGATTTACGATGACGTAAAGCAGAAAGATAAAAAGATATTGGGTTGCGGCAATTGGATGGTATGTTGAAGACAAGAGGAAAACAAGATATACAATAATAAGAAAGGCAAGAAAAGGGACAAGTGCGTCAGCCACCAGGGTGCGGCAATTGCTGGAGAAAAAACAGAGAAATACGACGATCCTTTCTAACCTAACCTAATCTACGATTAAACCTTAAGCTCATCTACGACGACTCCCTTTTCCTTTAAACCTAATACATATAAATAAAAGCTGCGGCAATCCCATGAGTTTCCTTCTCCAATTGAATTTATTTATAATCTTGATTTGATTTTGTTCAGATTGATTGGTCTTTTAATTTCAGTGGGAAACATCTTGAAAAGAAGTGCCACAGATCTTGGCAATTGTGATCTATTTGGAAACAAATTTTAGAAATCTGCAGATTTGAGATTATGATCTTAGGCGTGCCCACATCTAATCTTTGAATTTCGTCCAGATTGAGGATTTTTAAATTTCTTTCTTTCTTTTGCGTCTTTTTGATCCTTTTTTGTCCTTAGAGTGTTGAAAACCATCTGTAAACAATTATAGAAAATTTCATTAAATTCGGATAATAATTTCAACACATCGACAATAATTACGTCCAAATATGTGTAATTTAAATGACTTAACAAAAGCTTATGTTCATATCCCTAAAGATGAGAGATCCAAGCTTGACATCAAGACTCACCAATGTATATTTATTGGTTATGGAGAAGATCAATTTGGTTTTTGATTTTATGATACAATCCAAAAGAAGTTGATTCAGAGCCGTGATGCTAAATTTGTCAAAGATCAAGCCTTTGTCAAAGATCAAGCCATTGAAGATCTTGACAAATTGAAAATGGATGTTCCAAGAACTAATGATAACATAGTGGACTTAGAGTTAATTCCTCCAAAAACGGTGCCAAGACAATTTGGAGAGAAATTGAAAATCACCAACTAGACATAACTATTGATGATGCTTCCATTCAAAATCAATTAGATGAAGATAATGCCAGAATCAACCACTAGCACTAAAGACTGCTCAAGTTCCAATAAGGAGATCTACGCGAGTAAGACAAGCCACTACTAGATACTTCAGTGATCAGTATGTGTTACTTACTGATGGGAGAGATCCTTAGAATTTTAAAGAGGCTATAATAGACGAACATAAGACGAAATGGTTTGAAGCCATGTAAAATGAGAAGAAGTTCTTGTATGAGAGTACAACTTTTGAGCTAGTGAAGTTGCCAAAAGACAAGAAAGCTTTGAAAAATAAATGGGTGTTCAAGATTAAACATGATGAACACAATCCTCATCCAAGATTCAAAGCTAGATTGGTTGCTAAATGATTTAACTAAAGAAAAGTTATTGATTTTGACGAGATATTTTCACCAATTGTAAAAATTACATCCATCTGTACAATGCTCAGTTTAGCAGTAAGTAAAACAGCTAGAGGGTTGCAAGTAAAAAGGGAAAGAGGACTATGTGTGTAGATTGATGAAAAGCCTTTATAGTTTAAAACAGGCATCGAGACAATGATATAAGAAGTTTGAAATACTTATGAGGGAGCAAGGCTATAAGAGGACTACTTCAGATCACTATTTTTTTGTACAGAAATTCTCTGGTGATGATTTCATTATCCTTTTACTATATGTTGATGATATGTTAATTATTGGTCAAAATATCAACAGGATTAATAGTTTCAAGAAGCAGTTAAGCAAGTCTTCTTTTATGAAAGATTTGGGGCCAGCAAAACAGACTTTTGGCATGAGAATTGCAGAGATAGTGGTGCCAATTTTTGTGGAAATAAACTAACCACCTTGATTTGTCCTCAATACCTTTACTGCATTACCACTTTGCTTTTCAATAGATCACTTACATTTCTTGAAGACTAAAAACACCTTAGATTTCTGCTTGACAAAATAAACCCAAATCATTCGACTGAAATCATCTAAAAGACCACAAAGTACATATTATTGTTGAGAGAAGGTATGTGTATAGGTCCACAAACATCTCCATGTATTAATTCAGCTGGCCTTGAAGCTTTCATACTGCTGCTTTTTGGAAAATGATCTTTATGTTGCTTTCCAGTCACACAACTTTCACATACTACATCAGTTGGCTTGATCATAGGCAAACCATCCACAAGCTTTTGATTAGATAGCATATTCAGGCTTTTAAAATTAAGATGCCCATATCTATGATGCCATAACCAATTGTCATCTTCTAATAAGGCTGCAAGTGCTTTCTTTTCATCATCAAAGGCAAGTGGAAACATGTTATTTCTAGCCATTGGACTTTAAACAACAAGGTCTTCTTGGTTCTATTAGAAAATACTGCATATGAAAAATCTTCAAAAACTAAATAATAACCTTCTCTAAAAAATTGTCCAACACTCAATAAGTTTGAGTCTAAGTCTGGAACATAAAGAACATCCTTAGATGCAGTTGATTCCATAAGGATTCAGCTTCACAACTCCTTTTCCTTGAGAATTACAGATCGTTCCATCACCCATCTTCACTGTTGTTTTGATTGACCTGTCCAAGCTAATAAATGCCTCTAGTTTGGCAATCATGTGATTACTAAAACTACTTTCCATATACCATAAACTAGAATCATGCTCTTTTTGCAGTGAAACAAGCAAGAAACAAAATTTCAGACTCATCTTTATCTTTTTCTTCTGCAAATTTTGCTTGTTTTTCGTCTTTCTTTTAATCAACAACATTTTTCTATATGACCAGGTCTATCACAATAGTAACACTTGAACTTACAATTCTGAGCTTCTCCTTTATTGTGGGATGCATTTGAATGTTGACTTCTGTCATTTGATTGTCCACTTCCCCTATTTCCTCTGTTTCCACTTCTTCCTCGAAAACAATATCCTCCACGATGGTTGTTGTTGTTCCTATGCTCATGGACAACTTCATTGCCTTTAAAAACTTGTATCTTTGTTTAAAAAGCCTTCTCAATAGAACTCTTCTCATAGCTTTTTGCCTATCTTTAAGGGATTCTAAGGAGCCTAAAAGCTCATCAACAGTTAAAACACTTAAGTCTTTTGATTCATCTATAGCAACAACAACAAATTCATATTTTCATGACAAACTTCGCAATATTTTCAACAACCTTTTGATTAGACACCTGCTCACCATACTTTCTCACTTGATTAACTATTTACATAAGATTATTGGAATAGTCATGAATAGACTCTTCATTTTTCATAATGAAATTTTCGAAATTCCTATGAAGTGTCTAAAGCTTGACTGTAAGCACTTTCTCTGTGCCTCGATATCCATTCTTGAGTGCATCCCAAGCATCTTTTGCCTTTATTGTTGCAAAAATTCAAGAAGAGAAAATTGTGTCATCTATAGTCTGTTGAATGAAGAAAAGAGCCTTAACATCTCTCTCTCATCTCTTTAAGGTTATCTGTTGCTACACTTTCTTCAGTATAGCCTTTCTCCACTAATTCCCATAGATCTTGGGAGGTAAAGAGCGTTTTTCATCTTTGTACTCCAAACGTCATAGTTGTTGCCCTAAAAAAATGGAAAGGTAGGTTGTGAAATGTTCACTCTATTTGATATGTTAGCCATCATAAGACTTTGCATAGGCCTTAAAGAGGGCTCTGATACCAAATGTAAAGAAAGAGAGTGGGGGGACAAAAAAACAAAACAAAGTTCTCATATAAAATTTTGTCAAACACCTGAAAGGCACACTTAAGATATCAACTTTAGATAATTTTTGTTCAAACTTGTGTCTCCTTAAATACAAGTAAAAAAGACAACAAAATATCATAAATCAAAGCAATGACAAGCTCGTTTAGAAAATGCTTCCAAAAATCAGTACACCAAGTAATTGACTTTTGACTAAGTAATAAACAAAAGTAAAATGGAACTAACATGACTTACAAACTTACTAGAATTCTGCGTTAATCCATGACAGTGATCCTTCAATCTGGGAAGACCCTTTATCGTTTAAACTAGAAAGATTTCTTGGCACAAGTTTAGACTTTAAAGGTCAACATTTTGAGCTACTCCCTTTTGGTGGAGGATGAAGAATTTGTCCAGGAATACCTATGGTTGCAAGGCAAGTTCCATTGATTTTAGCCACATTGCCACATTCATTTGGTTGGTCTCCTCCAAACAATGAGGATCCTACAAACTTAGACATGAACGATAAGTTTGCAATAATAATTCAAAAGGAACAAACTTTACTTCTTCTTCCTAAACAATTATAATTTCATTAGAAACTAAACTCTGTCAAGTTTAGTTGTTTAATAAAGTATGTTAGATTATTTAATGATCCATGTGACTTATAGATTTGAGCCCCATGAAAAGCACCCAAGATAATAGTTATTAGGTATTAAATGATGGAACTCAAATGGGTCAAAGGCCTTTTCCCTTTCTCTTTCAAAACTAAATCATCATAATGGTTGCTGAACCATCATGATGGTTCTTGAACCAACATAATGATTGGGAAATTTCATACAAAAAACTTATGAATGAGATACTAAATTATTATCTTAACCATTGAAGAAACATTAAAGAAAGAAAGCCGAGAGGGAATAAAAAGTTTTACAAAAAGAACAAGAAATCATGGATACAGATATGTCTACAAACATTGATCCATTAATGTTTTACAATTGGTATCAAAGCCGCAGTATTGCATGATTTGTTTTCTACTGTGTATCGTTTCAGTATGATTGCATAAATAGAGAGTTGTATAATTCTGTATTTTTCAAGGGCATTGTTTTCTTCCTATACAAAATAGATACAGAACACAGACAACCATTACTTGTTGTTCTTTTCGGATATTAATAGAACTTCATGCGCAATGCTTTATCAATATGTTAAACAAAATATGGTTGAAATCTACACACTTGTATCGATACCAAGAAACCGTGTTTTGTCTCGACATTTAATATGTGATGCTTTGTCTCATATGCATTTGATGTATGTTATCGTTATCTTTTGGTGTTTCTGTCACATGATTTGCAGATGCAATCTTCTAGCATTTATTATGTGTTGTTTTTGTCTTATATGAAATTAATGTATGCCTCTATGCATTTAACGTGCTGTATGAAAACAGTATGATACAAAAACAACCTCTCTCTTGTAAAAGCCATGTTTTGGATATCGTTCCTTTTAGCGTAAAACGCTTTCGAAGTAGCATCGATAGTATGAATTTGGGTTTTGCGAAAGCATTAATCCAAAGTCACCTTATGAACTTGGGCTTTGGTTGGGAAAAGAAACGAAACAACCGTTCCCAGGCAGACGTTGCCCTCCCTTGACAGACGCTAGTGATGGACTTCCACGCCCAAAATCAGATTATAGACTGATTTGTTAATAAATAATTATAGCTCAATTATAATGGATTATTTAATTCATAATTAATTAATTTTCTATGCATAATATATAATTTTGAAATTAAGTGCCATACTATATATTTCTTTGGTACATTGACTATTTTAATTATGTAATATTTAGAATTAAATTTTCCTATTATATGATGCATGTGCTACATGACATAATGGTAATTTAGAATAGTTTGTTAGTCACAAAAGTGACCAAACTAATTAAATTAAAATTTGTCATGTATAATAATTGTCCAATTAAATGTTTATTGCATGGAAAGCTTGTTAGTCACCAAAGTGCCCTAGCTTGAAAAATATTAATCATTTAATTGTGATTTATTTCAATTGTTCAATATGATATGATGCTAAAATGATATAAAGGTTGAATTAAACAATTGAGATTATTAATTATAACGCTAGGAGGTCACCCAAAAGTGGACCATTGCTTATAATTAATGACATTAAAGGGACTTTATCAACATATTTGATTAATATGATTGTATATCCAAAGATAACATGCATGTTGACTATAATATGATTGATTGTCCATTATAGTAAACTATATATATGCATCATAATAGGTTACTACTATGTATTTAAATTTCACCCAAAGGAGAATTTACATGCATAATCAAAGTTTATTATTAGTTTGAATCTATTTAGGTCTACTCAAAGCATTAATGCGTGGGCTATATGTTGTATGTGTAACATCTACTAATTTGTTCACCTTAGGAAATGGCTTAATTAAGTTTAATGGTCTAAACTATAGGGACTAGTCTGAACAAATCCAGTTCCAACTACCTGTAATGGATTTGGACTTGGCCATAGTTTCAGATGTAAGGACCGCAGCCATAACTGAGACTAGTTCTGAAGCTGACAAGTCTTCTTATGAGGCTTGGGAACGGTCTAATAGGCTAAGTTTGAATTTGATGCAAATGACAATTGCAAAAATGTGAAACCATCAACGCCTAAGACGGATAATGCAAAGGAGTTCATATTAAAGCTTAAGGAATACTCCCAATCTGATATAGCTGACAAGTCCATAGTAGGGACTTTAATGAGTGAGCTAACAACCAAGTTTGACTGGTCACAGCCCATTCATGATCACGTAACTCATATGTCAAACCTAGCTGCAAAGTTGAAATCTATGGGCATGGATATGAGTGAGTCCTTTCTGGTACAATTTATAATCAACTCACTTCCTCTAGAGTTTGGCCAGTTCCAAGTGAATTATAACACTATTAAAGAAAAATGGAAATTTCAAGAAATTAAGGTCATGTTAGTTCAGGAGGAAGGGAGATTGAAGAAAGTGAAGGAACACTCCGTTCATCTCACGTTTCATCAAGGAGCTAGTAGCAACAAGAATAAACCAGGAAAGAAAGGCAAAGATAAGGACAAAGCTCTTAGCAAAGTTAATAAGGGCCGAATCAATAAAGATAAGAGGTGTCACTTCTGCAAGAAGCCTGATCACTTCAAGAAAGATTGTCCTAAAAGAAAGGCTTGGTTCAAAAAGAAAGGTGCATACTATGTCTCAGTATGTTTTGAATCAAATCTTATTGAAGTGCCTAATAATACCTGGTGGTTAGATTCTGGTGCAACCACTCTTGTGTCACATGTTAAACAGGGATTTCTTTCAATCCAAACCATAAACGGATCTGAAAAGTTCTTATATATGGGAAACAAAATGAAGGCACGGATAAAGGGCATTGGGATGTACAGATTGATCTTGGACACTGGGCGTTCCCTATATCTACAAAAGTGTCTTTATATTCCTGAATGTGCTAGGAATTTAGTTTCTGTTGCAAAGTTGGATGATGATAGTTTTAACTTTAAGATTGGAAACCGTGTGTTTTTTTTATATAAACACAGGTACTATTATGGTTCTGGTACTTCAATTGATTGTTTATATAGTTTCAATCTTGATGTTGATTTTGCTGCATCTTTGTTTCATGTTGACTATATTACGGGAAGTAAACGTAGTGCACAAAATGAATGTTCTGCTTTTTTGTGGCATAAAAGATTAGATCATATATCCAAGGAAAGGATACAGAGGTTAGTGAAAAATGAAATCTTACCTCCATTGGATTTTGTTGACTGGGATACATGTGTAGATTGCATTAAAGGCAAGCAAACCAAACATATATCAAAGCATCAAGCCACAAGAAGTAACGCATTACTGGAATTAATACACACTGACATCTATGGTCCTTTCAACGTTCCTTCTTGGGGCGGCGAAAAATATTTTATTAACTTTATTGATGACTTCTCATGATATGGTTATATTTATCTGCTACATGAGAAGTCTTAGTCTCTGGACATCCTAGAGATGTTTGATAATGAGATTGAAAGGCAGTTAGATAGAAAAGTAAAGATAGTGAGGTCTGATAAAGGTGGTGACTATTAAGGAAAATTTGATGAAAGTGGACAATGTCTAGGTTCATTTGCAAAGTTTCTTGTAAGTCGAGGCATATGTACTCAATACATAATGCCTGGTACACCGCAACAAAATAGTGTAGTTGAAATGCGGAATCGTACTCTTGTAGATATGATTAGGAGTATGTTAAGTTATAGTATCGTACCTTTATCATTGGGGATTCGTGCATTAAAAACCGATGCGTATCTGCTTAATAGGATTCCTAGTAAAGCAGTTCCTAAGACACCTTATGAACTGTGGATAGGAAGGAAACCTAGTTCACGACACCTTCACATTTGGGGTTGTTCGGCAGAATTAAGGCTGTATAATCCACATAAAAAGAAGCTTGATGCAAGAACTATTAGTAGTTTTTTCATTGACTATCCTGAAAAATCAAAGGGGTACATATTTTATTGTCCTAACCATAGTATGAGAATAGTTGAGTCTGGTAATGCTCGGTTAATTGAGAATGGTCAAATCAGTGGGAGTGGAGACCGTGAAAAGTGGATATTCACGAGAGTCAAATAGAAACTACTCCAAGTCGAGTAGAAACTACTATAGCAAAAGTGATCTCACTGGTGGTTGTTCCTCTTGTTGCATCACGGATACGCAATATACCAGAACAACAAATTAATGTTAACAAATTAATGTTTCAATTCCACAAATTGAACATATTAATGAAGAACCAGCTAATGATGCTCAAGTTACAAATGATCAAGTGATGCCACAAAAAATAGCATTACGAAGGTCTATAAGGTAGAAAAGATAAGCTATTTCGAGTGTGAATGTGACTTGAGCATTGATCAGGATCTAGTCTTGTTCAAATAAGCCATGGAATGTAACAATTCTGAAAAATGGTTCAATGCTATTAAAGAAGAGTTGAAAGCATTGATCAGGATCCAGTCTTGTTCAAAAAATCCATGAAATGTATCAATTTTGAAAAATGGTTCAATGCTATAAAAGAAGAGTTGAAAACATTGATCAGGATCCAGTCTTGTTCAAAAAAGCCACGGAATGTAACAATTTTGAAAAATAGTTCAATGCTATGAAAGAAGAGTTAAAATCAATGGATGACAACAAAGTCTGGGAATTACTTAAGTTATCGGAAGGTACAAAGCAAGTGGGCTGTAAATGGGTCTTTAGGACCAAACGTGACTCACAAGGCAACATTGAAATGTATAAAGCCAGACTTGTTGCTAAAGGTTACACTAAAAAAGATGGTATTGACTATAAAGAGACTTTTTCTCCATTTTCAAAGAAGGACTCTTTAAGAATTGTTATGACTCTAGTGGCTCATTATGATTTAGAGCTTTACTAAATAGATGTAAAGACCGCTTTTCTAAGTGGTGACTTGGAAGAAGAAGTTTATATGGATCAACCAGAAGGTTTTGTGACCATAGGAAAGGGACGATTAGTGTGTAAATTAATGAAGTCAATATATGGGTTGAAGTAAGCTTCCCGAGAATGGTATCTTAAGTTTAATGATATTATTACGTCTTATGGTTTTGTAGAAAACATTGTTAATCGGTGTATCTATATGAAGGTTAGTGGGAACAAGTTCATTATATTAGTCCTATATGTTGATGATATCCTTCTTGCTGCTAATAATATGATTTTGTTACATGATGTAAAGAATTTTTTTCTAATAATTTCGAAATGAAAGATATGGGTGAGGCATCTTATGTGATAGGAATAGAACTATTCCATGATAGATCACACGGATTGTTAGGATTGTCTCAGAAAGGATATATCGAGAAAATATTCGAAATATTTAAAATGGAAAAGTGCTCCGAATGAATAGTTCCAATTCAGAAATGAGACAAATTTAGTCAAATGCAATGTCCACGAAACAATTTGGAACGTAAGGAAATTGAGTCTATTTCTTATGCGTTAGTAGTTGGGAGCTTAATGTATGCTTAAACATGCACTCGGCCAAATATCAATTTTGTTGTCGGAATGCTAGGTCGATATCAAAGCAATCCTGGAATGGACCACTGGAAAGCTGCAAAGAAATTCCTTAGATACTTACAAGGCACCAAGGACTATATACTCACATATAGAAAATCAACTCATCTCGAAGTGATAGGTTACTCGGATTCAGGCTATGCCGGTTGTGTAGACTCACGTAAATCTACATTCGGTTATTTGTTCCTATTAACTGGAGGAGCAGTTTCGTGAAAAATGGAAAGCAGTCTGTCATTGCTACTTCCACTATATAGGTTGAATTTGTGGCGTGCTTTGAGGCCACGGGATGCGAAACTTTATCTTAGGTCTTGGTATTGTAGACAATATTACTAGACCTTTAAGAATTTATTGTGATAATTCCGCAGCCGTTTTCTTCTCTAAAAATGACAAGTATTCAAAGGGTGCGAACACACATGGATTTGAAGTATTTGTCTATGAAAGAAGAAGTGAACAAACATAAAGTTTCAATTGACCATATTGGTACCAATCTTATGATAGCGGATCCGTTAACTAAAGGCTTACCGCCCAAAACATTTATTGGTCATGTTGAACGGATGAGCCTTATAGATAAGTCCTTGTTAGCATAGCGTTCTGACATGTATATATACATATAATTGTTTTGCTCAAATTATTCTGACACTTTTGAATTCAATTATAGTCATATGTTTTTGCTCACTTACTGGTTATCCATATCATGTTGTATACCATAATTATTATTTGTGTGATAACAATTACAGAATTATTCATTTAAAGTTTTATGAATTGAGTTGATTATGTGATACATGGAAGGAATCATGTTGTAAAACTTGTGACCGCCATGATCCCATCATCTTAATTCAATTAAGGATGACTTGATTGATTCCATATATTGTGTGCACTTAAAGTTTTATTGTTGAATCACCAAGTCGTAACATGGGCCAAGTGGGAGATTTTTAGAATATTTACTGACCCATGTGACTTATAGTTTGAGTCCCATGAAAAGAACCCAGGATGATGGTTATTGGGTATTAAATAATGGATTTCGAATAGGTCAACGACCCTTTTTCTTCTCTATTTTAATTACCAAACGACATGTTGGTTGGTGGTGTTATATAAGTTTTATAAACTTATTGAATGGTGATTTTGAACCATTGATGAAACACATTAAAGAAAGAAAAAAAAGGAAATCAACATCTTACAAAATTATCATGAATACAGGTATGTCATAAATCGATCCATAAATGTTTTACATATTAAACCATAAGGGTAAATTAAATTACATGTTTTCGATTAGCTATTCATAAAAAAAGACGAATATTTAGTATCACATCTGGTCGGGTCGGCTGTGCTAGGCCTAAGCCCATCTCCACATGTTCACGGCCCATCAGGAGTTAGTCTCCCATGTAAACACAAAGATCTACGTAAAGACCTAAACCTAGCATCCACGTCGTATATAAGGTACTATTATACCATGATACAGGTACGAGATTAAAACCCTAGTTTCTTCTCTATTCTCAGCGACCGAAAATCTCTCAAAATACTAACTTGAGCGTCGGAGGGGCCTTCCGAGAACCAACCCCCGACGAGCCTTTTCTTGTTTTGCAGGTATTCAGCAGCCAAAGCCACACAGAATCATGGATCCAAACAATGATGTTCAGCCTCAGTAAAATCCGACTGAACCAGTTGGCGCCCACCGTGGGGCCCGACATCAGGGCACCACGTCCAGAAACACACAGTTCAGTCAAGCGGCAGCGGCCAATCCTGACGTTGCTGCCGTCACGGCTCTTGCGATGCAACGAATGGGTTTGCAATTACCCGTCACTCTTCCGCCGCCACATCATGACTCCCACACTCAATCTTCACGTCCGGATGATCAACCGCAGCTTCACAACCAAAATCATGAAGAGCAGAGCATAGCTTTGGAGGACGACGTTGAGGTCAATTCGCATCCTAATTCCCAGCGCCCCCTCGATGCGAATCTTCCTGCACCGCCGCAAACCTCCCTCACCAAGAAACAGATAGAGGAAGCGGCTGATTTATTGATCCGTCAAGTTCTGCAGTCTCGGCCGGAACAACAGCAGGCCCCGCTCGGCATATTGGTGTGATGGCCGATTGCCACTCTACTGAAGCCCGAGAAAAAATCATGGACGATCGAGTCAATCTAGCCATGAATTCCCGCCCGAGCCGAGTGTCCGCACAGTATATTTCTCCTTTCATTCCGGAGATCCTGGATAGTCTCCTTGCGGTCGGCACCAAAATACCGAACCCTGAGAAATATACTGAAAAGACCGATCCCCTAGATTATTTGCAACACTTCCAGTCGATGATGAGCCTGCATTGCGTCCCTGATGCAATTTAGTGTAAGGCGTTCTGTACTGCCTTTCAAGAAGGAGCTCGTAGATGGTTCAATAGCCTACCCCCGTGTTGTATCACCTGCTTTGAGGATTTTAAGCTGCTATTCCTTAATCAATTTGCTACCAGTAAGCGGCCACAGAAAACTGCTCTGGAGGTGATGCAGTTGACCCAGGGAAGGAACGAAAGTTTGCGAGAGTTTATTACTCGATTCAACAATGAAGTCGTGGAGGTCCCCGATCTCACCTGCTCATCCATGCTGGCCGCCCTCATGATTAACACGAGGGATGAGGAATTTAAGAAGTCATTGGCCCTCGACCAGTCCCAATCTATTCAGGAAATAAGAAATCGAGCGGATAAGTATATTCAACTAGAGGAAGTATTGAAAAATACAAAGCGTAGAGCGGACGATCGAGAGCCGAGCGGCAGAGCCGAAGATTCACATAAACAGCAGAAGGATAGATCTAACTGGAGAAAGCCGACCGACCGACAGGATCAACGACGCGAGTTCTTCACCCCGCTCAATAGGCGATATGCAGAAGTATTGGAGGTCATGAGGGCTGAAGGGGAACCCTTCAGAGAACCCGACGCAATGAGAGCTCCCCTAGACAGGAGGAATCCTTCTTTTTACTGTCGTTTCCATAGAGATGTCGACCATGATACAGAACATTGCTGGGACTTAAAAAGAGAAATCAAGCTCCTTATCCAAAGGGGAAGGTTGCGTAGATTTTTGAAGTACGGAAATAATGCTGATCGAAATAATGAGGGTAGGACCGATTGGTCCGACAATTGGCGAAGGTCTTGGGGACAGAACGACAGGAACGGTGGGGGGAGGCAGAACCAAAATACTGACGGGCAACGAGACACGAGGGCACGGTCCAGGGAGAGAAATGATAGAAATACCGAACGGCAAGATGACCGACCGGTCAGGGTCTTTAACATGATCTTTGGGGGTAGTGCAGCAGGAGGGTCGACCGCTAGAGGTAGAAAAAGGTATGCCAAGCAAGTTATTGAAGACTCGTCGGCCAAGAAAAAGCAGCAGAATGACGGAATGATTTCATTCGATGAGTCCGATCTAGTTGGTGTCAGTTGCCCTCATGATGATGCTAGTGGTCACTCTGAACATGGGAGGTAGTGAAGTAAAATGAGTAATGATTGACACAGGTAGCTCGGTCGACTTGCTCTATTACGATGCATTTAAGCAGATAGAGATATCGGAGGACCGATTATTGCCAATCGAGGGACCCATTAAGGGAGTAACAGTAGCATCGGCTTATCCGTTTGCCCGAGTCTCTTTGAAGGTAAAGTTTGGACAAAAGCCATGCCAGGTGGAGAAAGATGTTGAATTTTTGGTGGTAAAGTTTGCAGGGGCTTCCTTTTTCCTCCTCTCCTCTTCCAAGGAAGAGAGCTGAGCTTGCAAGAACTCCTTCCCCTCCTTCGCATCCTCCTTCGCATCCGACAGCGCGGCTCTCAAAACCTGAACCTGCTCGAGAAGGTCATTGATTTCCTGATCTTGCGAGCGGGAGACTCCATTGAGCAGCTCAAGGCGCCGATAATTGGCGAAGGAGAGCGCCAGACCTCTCACACAGCTACGCACAAGGCTACCCGACAGATCTATATTGTCCAGTTTGTCCTAAACCTCCACGTCCCGGGGAGGAATGGCC
>JANVCL010000007.1:24945370-24957994 GCA_026546855.1 Erythroxylum incrassatum | reverse complement strand
GACTTCCATTGTTCTGAGCATTCAGAGGCCCAAACAATGGAGACACGATCAATGACATTAGGTTCGTAAGGAGTTGCTCTTGGTAACTTTCTACCAAAAAGCAAACGATCATGGGTTTTGAGAATTTCAGTTGCAGCCATTGGAGATGACGCAACAACAACAAGTTGTGTGCCTAGTCTTAGTGAAATCAAAGGGCCATGAACTTTTGCGAGGTTTGTTAATGAAAGATGAGGCTTTTGCCCCAACTGAAGAATGTTTCCTACAACAGGCCATGGTTTGGGACCTGGTGGAAGTTGCCGTGTCTTGGAAAATGGAGACAAAACCCAGATAACAAGTAGAAAGAGAAGAAGCAGAAGAACAACAGGTGTCCAGGGATTGAGAAAGCCAGTAAAATGTACTTGTTCCATATCCAATATGTAGATTGTGGTGTGGGAGAAAGCTCAAGCTCGAGTAGCAGTTTGGGGGTTGTGGTGAGGGAGAAACCTGAAGCTCATGTGCTTATAAAGAGCTCGTGTGGTCCCTTGTGTTCGTTGCAAGATGCGTCTAACTTTGGAAAGCCTAAATTACAATAAATTTCAGTTTTTGATAAAAAATAAAAATTTGGATTTATAAAAATTTCTGCAGAAAATATTACGGTGAATGTGAAAATTATTTTTGTTAATATTTTAAATAATTATACAGAAATACTTATAAAGCATTTTTAGTAAAATTGTAAATAAGAAAATACGAATTAAGTTCATATAAAAGTAATCTTCACATGTCTCTAAAGATATCCAATTGAACTTACACGTGTATGAATATTTGCATTTTAAATAGAAGTATATCCGTATCTGCATGCATGTGTAACTCATTCGTCACAACTTGATAATTCCTCTCTTGTCTTGACATGAATTATCATGCACGTGTTCGTTGACGTTTCAAACTTCGAAGTTACTCGTAAATCGTTAGGACCATAAGTTCTAGTTGGTGTTGGTGTTGGTGGATTCAATTGCATTTTTTTCAAAAAGGTGTATAATATTTTATTAGCTTCAAATGTATAAAACTTCCGTCTCAGCAAAATTTCTAATAAGATGTTTTTGTTATTAAACAGTTTTTTAGGCATACTGTGAGTTATTAAAAGTAAAATCATCTTCTATATTACGTATTTCACCAAATTTTGTATAGTGGAAATTTCTACTAAAATTTATGCTTCTTTATTCTATTTATTGTCATTATCTTGTTTAAATTATTTATTTTCTGAAATTAATATTTATCAATACACTCATTTAAGCCTAACAAATTAGTATTATAATTATAAATTATGTATATTTTATGGAAAGCACAATAACAAAGTTGTTGCTTTGTTGCAAATAGTATTATGAAAATACTTGTTCAAAAAGGAAAAGGTACCAATAACTTTGATTGGAGAAAAAGAAGGGGTCGTGATGTGTTCATGGATATACATTTATTTCATAATACTTAGCAATTAATGCTATGAAATACTCAAGACATTCACTTTGGCTATGTTCGGAGGATAGCTGATCAACCAAAATTTAACTGATTGACCAAAAATTAGCTGTTTGACTAAGTCAAACAGCTATTAAACTTGTTTGGCAATTGGCTGATTGGGTGGCTGATTCGACCCAATAAGCCAAAATTCAATAAGCTGGAGTCACATAGCGTTTGGGGTAATCAGCTGATTACCCCAAACCAAAAATACCAAAATACCCAAGCTCTACGTCTCTTTCTTCTTTCTCGTTTTCTCTCTACTCTTCTTCTTAACCAGATCAATCGTCCTATAAGAAGAACCCTATCGAGTATAGAGGGATCTGAAAACACGACAAAGCCAACGCCTCTGGGTCTACCAGTGGCCTTGTCTTTGATGACCATGGCCTGAAGAATGTCGTCGTACTGGGAGAAGTACTCTTTGAGCTTATTCTCAGATGTATCCCATGAAATCCCACCAATAAAAAGCTTGACCTGATCTGAAATAATAAAAATATGTATATAAATATCAAAAAAATGGGATTTGAAATCCCTCCGCAACTAGGAAATGGAGAATTATGGAGGGGCTTTGCGGGGTTTGGGCAGAAAAAGAGACGGTTTGAGCCTTTTGGGGGGGGGGGGCGACGAGAGAGAGACAGAGAAAAAAAGCAACCACTAACATAATAAAGAGGTAGTACGTTAGGTGTGTGATACCAGTGGAGATTTCATAACATAGATTTACGTGTATGGTGGAGATTTCTTGAGATTTTGATGGGAGTTTCTGTGCTCTTATGTGATAACTAAATTATATTATATAATATTAAATGATAATTTTCAAATATAAAAATAAAAATAAAAAATAAATTAGATAAATTTAAATTTTTTATAATTTAATATCTAAAATCTAAATTCTTATAAGAATATTCAACGAAATACTAAAATATATAATATTCATATTATTATATTTTTTAAAGTCATATCCTCATAAGTCATTTTACACATAAACAACTAATTTTACCAAACATTAAATTATAAACAGCTAATGCAATCAGCTGGTCAAATCAGCTGATATAATCAGCTATCAGCCAACAGCTTAGAATCAGCTAACAGCTAATGCAATCAGCTGATTGTCAAACAGGGCCTTTAATTCATATTGGATTTTATGTACAATTTGAAAGTGAAAAAGCTAAAGTGAGTTGAAAACATAATATTTGAGTCGTCTTCACATTCACTTGTCTTCATGGAGCAAGAATAAAAAGGATTAGAGCAAGAGGAGACAAGAAAGTGTCATGGGCATGACTAGTCATGACTTTCACACTTAGCACCCGAAAACCCTACTTTTTAGTACAAAAAGAACATATAACGGTGGAAACGTTTATGAAAGGATGGAGGAAATGTTTTGGAGTCGTGAAGCCTTGATTTTGAAGAAGTGAAGGGACAAAGCTCCGTTACTTTAGAGACCCATAGAAGGTTGAGCTTTCCGACACTAAATCAGAGGTGATATCAATGCCAAAGAACTCAGTTAAGCATTTTTTTCCATTGTTTGTTGTTCTTTCTCTCTTAGGGATTGATTATATTATTCTATATTTATTATTTTCTTGTTGTGTAAGAATGATTGAACACTTTATTTGTTTGTTTTTACGATGATTGAATGCTTTATTTAATTGTTTTTATGTATGAACTCATTGCTAGAATCAAATATAATATGTAATCGTTGTGTTTCCAATTCATTTATGGCATCTAATGGTTTTTAATCATTAGAGATAACATAGCCTAGGTTAAATTACGCGAACTTGTGTGATTGTTACCTTGATTAATTTATTTTCCTAACTCGTAATGTTGCTATTCAATTAAATCTAGAGAGTTTGTTCTAAGTTGCTCGATAGCTAGGTTTAATTAGCTAGTTCTTTTTAACTAAACACAATCTAAGGAAAAATTGAAGTTAACAGAGTTTGTTGTTAACTTATGATTAATAGTTACTAGGAGAAGTATAAAAATAATAACTCAATGAGTATGTTTAATTGTTTGTAGGCTAAGATTGAATTTGATGACCAGGTCCCTAACATATTCATCACTTTTCATCATTTTTGAATGTTTTTTTTAATTTGTTTCTTTAGTTTAGTTTCATTTTATTTTATTATTTAAAACCAAACCAATCCCACCAACCTAAACACTATTTCTTTTCATAACAAAGCTTAACAGAATACTTTATGTGGAATCGACCTAAACTCACTATTGTTTTTTTTAAGAGCAACCTAAACTCACTATTGTTATAATTGTAGATCTAATTATTTTAATTAGTGTTACGATACGCTACATCAGGTCACAAGAAATTGTCTATGAAAATATGACAGAGTCTTTACGAGAAAGAAAAAAGTTGGAAGTTAACATTACTTGCAAGTTGATCACAACACCTTTTTTTTTAAAATAAAAGAGTTGATCTCAACACTTGTTTTTGTTAATAATAGCAAAAGTTATTTGTATATTATAATTAATTTTGATGAGTTTAATTTTATTATTATAAAGTTAAAAATATTAATATTAAAATTAATAAAAAATTAAAGTTTATATTTATTATGTTCGTTATCATCATCATACAATTAACCTAGATACAATAATTTATGATAAAGAGGTTATCACTTTAAAAATTGCAAAGCATTTTTATCTTTTTAGAAATTCATTGACTAAAGTATAGTAGTTTTAGTAAAAGTAAATTGGAAAGCTCAATTTATAGAGGTAAAATTAGGGAAAGAAATTCTATAATAACAACAACAACTCGTTAAAAGTCCTGCTAATACAAGAGATCTAGGGAGATCTATTATATATATATATATATATACACATATGCACTTGATGGAGCCCACGTTGAGGATGGAAGGTCTTAGAGATATCTTTTGTTAAGATATCGATGAAACAGAGGAAGAATTATATCGAGTCTTAAATAGAAAGGCATTATTTTTAATATGTCAATTCATAAAATTATCAGTTTTAGAGAAAAATTTTATGCCGAAACAACAAAAAAGACTTGGAATACTCTTATTATTAGATCATGTTAAACTAACAATATGAGAGTATTATTGATTGTTTCTCACCAATAGAAATGCTAGTGAATGAGATGCTAGTGAATGAGACGAGAAGTAACAGTGAAAAGATTACGAAAAGGAGGTTATTAAGAAAATGTTGACAGCCAAATTTGATTATAAGGTAACTATTGAAGATTCCTGATATCCTAATTAGATGACATTGAATGTCTTTGATGTTTGGAATCCAACCGTGATCAAATCATGACAATAGCAGAAAATAAAAATTTTACAAATTCTCAACGGATCCCGATAATTGAATTAACTTAAATAAAATATAAAACGATTTAGAAATCGTTCTTTGTTCGCTTTTCTGTTGAAAAATTTTTGAAACTTTTTCCGATTGATCAATCACGAGCTGTTCAAGTGTCCAGCATCTGATGGCATCTATAGACTAATTCTCAAACTGATTTGAGAGGAAGAAGACAAAAGTACTAGCTTCTAAAAAGCTCTTTCCTTTAAATAGAAAAAATTATAAGAGTCTTTTATTAAAATTAACTCTCTTTAATTATAATTAAAATCAAATTCTAATTCTAATTAATTTAATTTTAATAAAATCAATATATATCATATTTGATCTCTAAAATTTCTCAAACTTTATAATTAAATCCAACTTAATTAAATTGATTTTTTTTCACAAAAATATTTATACAAAAATACTTATAAAGGATTTTTAATAAAATTGTAAATAGCAACATTTTTTATGTTGTATTTTTCTGTAATGCGATGTTGCATTTTTCTAAACACAATTGAAAAACAAAGCCTAAATTTGAATTTGAACTTTTACAAATGAATTCCTTAACATTCACTGTTAATTAGTTTCTTACGAAGGTAAAATGAATCAAGTAGAAACCATGTTACACGTGTATGAGGATCCATTTGTAAACATAATAAAAATGTGATTTGTGAGGTTAGTTAGCTGCTTAAAACTAAAAAACAGCTGAAGACGTTCAAGTACAATCGCCATCATACATGAGTCATATTTTTATTATTAAACTAATACATATAATAATTTTATTTTATATTGAATTGATGTTTATGTTTATTTTTAGATAATAATAAAATTTATAATTCTTGTTAATTATATTAAATAAATTATTAAACATATGTAATAATTTATAAGCATTTGAATTTTAAAAAGAATTATATCCTTCTGCATGCATGTCAACTTCATACTTCCTCTTTTGTTTATGACATGAATTATGTTTATTAAATAGTTTAAAACTTATAGATTTCGCAGTTACTCATAAACCGTTTCTAAGTAGGAGACCATAAGTTCTAGTTGATGGATTCAATTGCTTTTTTTTTCAGAAATTAAAGTGTATAATATACTATTTGCTTCGCAAGATAGCTCCTACTATAGGTATCTACGTACATGTTATTGGGTATAATCAACTAAGTGCAATAATTATCCTTATGAAAAAGAATATTTAATACATATTTTAAAAGCATATCTTTTTTCGAAAAACTTTCTGTCACATCAATACGCAATATTTGGAAAATGGAGACAATATCAATATGACATTATTTTATGTTAATATGACAGTTTTTTTTTAAGATACGCTTTAAAAAAAACGTTGAAGTGATGAATCCTGTTCTTATTAGTCTGTTTCAATTTTATTTTCGTGCCAATATGACATTATTTTATGTTAATATGACAGAGTTTTTTTAAAGAAGATACGCTTTAGAATTAAAATGTGTCAAAATATTTAAGAATTAAAACATATAACGTGGGTTTTATTTAATGGAATAGGCTAGCAAACAGAAAATGTCATGCCTGATAACAACTAGAGAAGAGATCGAGAGGACAGTGAAATATACTTGATCCATATCCAATTTGGAGATCGTATAAATAGGCTAGAGAACAGAAAATGTCATGCCTGATAACAACTAGAGAAGAGATTGAGAAAGACAGTAAAATATACTTGGCCATATCCAATTTGAAGATCGTATAAATAGGCTAGCGAACAGAAAATGTCATGCCTGATAACAACTAGAGAAGAGATTGAGAAAGACAGTAAAATATACTCGGCCATATCCAATTTGGAGATTGTGGTATGGGAGCAAGCTCAAGCTCGTGTGGTTATAAAGAGCTCATGTGTTCATTGGAAGACGGTTCTAACTTTCCAAAGCAAAAATTATTCAATGAATTTCAGCTTTTATATGAAATATCAACAAAAACAAAAAATTGGATGTGAAAATTATTTTTGTTAATATTTTTAATGAAATTATACAATTAAATTTATTAACAAAAGATTGACAAAAACTCTAAATAGGATAATTTTTTAAAATTATAAAAACTTTTTAAGGAATAACAGTAAATAGAAAAAAAGACACCTTTTTACAAGAAAAATTTTGCAATTCATAAGAAATTTACTAAAAAAATTTGTGTATATTGTTAGTAACCCAGTTCATCATTTTTGTTTTTACAGCCACAAGTTTTTAAAAAATAAAATTATTTTAGTCAATCTATTTAAGTTCATTTTGATTTTTCACCTATTAAATAAAATAATATTATTTTAAATCAAGATGTCACTTTCTAACTTAAATTTAGTCAAAAATTCACTAACTTGAATATTGTTTGTTAATTTTGAATCCAACTGCGTGTGACTAGAAATATCAACCCTAATACTGATATGATGGTATGCAAACGATCGATGAAACTTAAACCACATTCTTCTGAAGAGATTTTATAATTTGTATGCAATGTTTGGACGTGTGATACTTAAATATTGCAGTCCATCAATAATACTACAAAAATTCATGTCTTTCTGCCCTATTAGCTTCATAATAGTGCAGGCTGAAGTAGAGATTGGCTTTGCAGTGACCATATTTGCTTTCCATAGGAGTTTGGTGGTATATTTTTCTTGAGTTAGCAGCAGCCCTTGGGTTGTTGGTTTAGCTTCAACGCTTAATAAGTAGTGTAATGGACCCAAGTGTTTGAGAGCAAAATTGGCTTTAAGAGTAGACGTGGTAGCTACGATTTGGGATTGATTACTTCTGGTAATGATCAAATTGTCTACAAAAATTAGACAAAAATTAGTTCATCATCAATCTTCTTAAACTATAAAGAAATATTTGTTTTGGAACCTATAAAACTGTGATACTGTTGTCGCCTGCAACCAAATTCAAAAGAAATCACTTACGTTAAGACAATTTAATGTAGTAGTGGTAAATGGATATCATTCCCACGAGGAATCTTAACGGTAAAGAAGTTACGATTTCAAAACGAAACAAAGTAACAAAATGGGATCGGGGGGGGGATGTGATTCACAAAAAATTAAGGAAAAATATAAAACAAAACTGTAAATAAAAAGAAATAATTGGATCTGAAAATATAGTGGGAAATACCTTGGTTTTCGGGTCACCAAAGCTATAACGTTAAAATGGATCCTCAATATAAAATTTAAATCATTAATAAACATTTATTGGAGATGTTTTCTCTTAAGTGTAATGATTAGAAATATGTATCCTAGCATTTTTATTAAACAATAACCTAGATACAATCGTAGGTTTAATTGAATAATAGCTTTACGAATCAAGAGACCAATGAGCAAGAGAAATACATGTATGACATGCAATCATCAAGCGAATATCTCTTTAGAACTTCCAACTCTAATGTAAAGAAGGTAATCCTAATTGCTACTTGTGATTAGGGAAACTAAACGTCATATTTCGTTAATATAGCGCTTGAACAAATTAATCCCCAATTGTGCACATAGAAATCAACCAATTCAATTAGAAAGAGTAATTCGGAGGATATTAAATGTTCATCAATAACATAGATTTTATTCAAAACATCTCACACATAATAGCGGATAACACAAATCCCCTAAACCAAGAAAAGAAGTTTAGTTACTCATAATAGAATTGAAAACAAAAGAAATAACAAAGCATATAGTCTCCATCCCTGGTCCTTTATTGAAAAATACGAAAATATTGAAGGAAGAAGTGCAGAAAACGCAAGAACTACCAAAAGACAAATTGCAAAAATTCAAAATCTACTCTAAAAACAAGGCTGACGTGAACAGTGTTTTTTCTCCTTTTTCTTTTGTGATCTTCAGTAGATAGTCCTTATCCCCACTTTAAGATGTTAATCTCCATTGATAAGATAGCAATATAATCTTTAAAGATTACGAAAACCTTGGATTTAAATTTTGCAAATAGATCTACTGATTATTTTATCCTTAGAAGCGCCCATGCTTAGTCACTGAATTGCTGTCAAACTTGATATTTCGGATTTTCTTTATTCTTTTTGCATCTTTTTTATTCAATTTCATCACAAAGGTGTTGAAAACCATATGAAAACAATTAAGAGACAATTCCATTAATTTTGGATCATATTTTCCACATATTAATGAAAATTAAATAGAAAATAAGCACAAAACAACGACTTAAAAAATTTCCCTACACCAAACCTTTGCTCGCCCTCGAGCAAACATGTCAAACCACTGCACTCCATCAGTTCATCCTTCATAAGATTAAGTACACACAATCCATTAACTTGGGCCAGTAAGATTTAAGTTGCAACACATATCATAATCACTTTTCACCAATGCAAATAAACAAAGTCAAAATATGACATCTTTGTTTAAAAGTAAGTATGAAATCAAAATGAATTCTTCTCACGAATTTCACTCTTACACTCAAGGGTTTAAGGGCAAAGTGTTTCGCTCACATCTCTCTTTAACATATTGCACTACCATCTGCTTGCAATTTCACCAGTTATCATTCATTCAGATCACATAAGCTAATAGATCATAAGGACTTTATTTCGGGTTGTAATGGGCTAGGTTCATAAGTAAGGTAAAGTGGCAAAGGGTTAATCACAAGCATTCACAAAGCATCAAGTAAAAGGAACATGCAATTTAAAATTATGAGATAAACATGAATAAAAAGGACTACAACTACTCATTACTAACTAGTACCACTGTACTTTATTCTTCATTTTTTCATTTTTTCATTTTTCTTTTTCTGATTTTTTCCTTTTTCCCTTTTTTTTCAAATAATGCTAAGAACAAGGGAAAACAATAAAAACAAGACAAAATAACAACACATGAGTAGAAGTACCTATATAGAACAATATAGAACAAAAGTACCAAATTACTCAATGCTTCATTCAACTTATGACAGGGAAAGGGTAATATGGTTTTTAGGTTTAAAAATAAGGCGATTGATTGAAAAACAAGGATAAAGGCTAAAAAATGTTTGCAAAGGGAAAATAAATAAGTGGGTCAATTTTAAGCTAAGGGTGTAAAAACAAGGAAGGCCTTAATCATTTCTATATCCCATGTGATCAAACAAATTCAAATTGATTCCATGTAAGTTCTAAAGGCAACATAATTAGAGGAGCATCACACAATTCAAAGAAATAGCATGAAATAAAGAAGATATCATTTAGGCTCAAACTTTGCTTATAGGGTCAATTCAAGAATTCACTTCAATTTCACACATTATCTCGTCACTCAAATGTCAAAATTTTGACTAAACCTATAAGATCAGTTATTGCAATTAATTAACACGCTTCACCTTAAAACTCACTTAGCCCAATTTAACGTCATGCATATACCCAATCTCATTCAAACTACTATGACAAAGCTTTATAACTCAACATACACAACCACACGCAAAAATTAATAAAACCACACAAAAATTGAAAATTTGCACACCAAAATTATTCGTTCCCCCACACCTAGACCAACATTGTCCACAATGTTAAAGAAGCATACAAATAAAGGAAAAGTTAAAGAAAGCTTCCCTATTATGGAAGTGCCGAAATCAAGGGGTTGGCGGATGTGGCGATTGAAATCCTTCATGCTCCCAGTAGGCCATCAAATTGTGCTCCAAACGGTGCATTGTCGATTCGATCCTACTAAGACGAGCTTCCAAATCGGTGTTTTGATGTGGGTGGTTATTAGGTTCAGCTGGTGGTCCCGACTTCGTATGGTGGAAGTTCTTGTTGTGGGAAAAGTAGTTGGGCCGGGAATGGTGAAGCAATGTGACCACGGCTAAGATCCAGAATGCCCATCCTGCTCAAACAATCTAAATCCAACAGTTCAATACCACAAGCCACATTCATATCAGTGTTATCAAGATCTAACATTTCCAAATCAATCACTACTTGTGTGATATAGGACCCAAGAATCAAAGTTTTAGATTTCTTTTGCAACACGGAGTGAAATTATGTCATGAACTAAAAACCTAAATTTACCGAAATGTGTCTATCCATGCACCACAAGAAATAAAATTCTACTTTTGACAATGTGCCCGCAGCATCTTTACGACCAGAAAAATTGAATGCCAACAGTCTATAGATAATTTTAAAAACAGGATTTCGAAGAAAAGAACTTTTTCAAATGCTAGCATTATAAGGATTTGTATCAATAGACCATTGACTCCATAACTCTAATGCATTGAAATCTTCATGAAAGTCACATTGAGCATTGATAAATAACTCAGTCTCACTTTCAACAGTCGAAATAAAACCCATGACAACAATGAATTCAGCAATTGAACATGCAAATTCTTTTCCCGTCAATTGAAATTCAACAGCCTCTTTCGTATACATACCAAAGTCTTTATCACAATTGAATTGGAAGGTGCTATAAAATTCTCTGGTTAATTCAACAAAGGCAGGGCAATTTATTATAGCAAAAGTACTCCATCCAAGGGGACCCATCAATTGCATGAAAGAATCATAAACATTCAATGCTTCAAGTGTGTCGGAAAGATTAGACTTATATGGATAAATTTTCCGTTCACTTAGCTGTTGGAATCGTGTTGTACCTTCGGGAAGTACGAAAGAGGTGCAGCCCCTGACGTGAGTGGTCCATTTACTTTTGTTTTCGACCTCCTTACCTCTCCTCGTCCTTTGGTATGTTCTTGGTGGTGGTGGGGGGGTCAAAAGTTGGCATTGGGGCTGTGGTAGAACGTGGGTCGATGGTGTTGGGGGTGCGTTGTGATGGAGAAAAGTTAGAAGAAAATTATATGGGCGTGGGTAGCTTTCAGGAGTCACATTTCTTCCTGTGCATTGTGCTAATTTTGTGGAGACCACTTGTAATTGCACAAAATAAGAACAAAAACACAAAAACAGAAGTTAGGGTTGATGGGTGAATAGGCAAAGAAGGCTAAGAGTTGCATGAGTGTATGGTGGGCAAATGACATTGATGGGCTAAAGTGGTTTTGGAAAATCGGCAACTGGAGAGTGAAAATGGGAGAAGGAATTTTGGGCAAAATAAAAGAGGGAAAATAGAGAGGGAAAGAAGGGAGTAGTGGTACAGCCAAAAATTTTCATTTTTAATAGTTTTTAAAATGAAAAGATGAAAAATAAAAAAGATTTAATAGAAATGTGAAATTGAATTCCTAACTAAATGAAATAATATAATGAAATGAAAATAAAAACTGGTACATAGATAACATAGACAAACTTGAAAAATTTACGGGTTTCCCCAAATGTGCTTCTTTAAAGTCGTTAGCTGGACATGTTTCATTACTTACCTGGTTAGAAATAGGTTAGGGGTACCAGCTCTATTTCTTCCACTCGCTCGATTGAAAAGTTTTCATAATATGACTTCAGGCGATATCCATTAACTTTAAATACCTTAGAGGTATCTAAACTTTGAATTTCTACCACATCATGAGAAAAAACGTTAGTAACAATAAATGGTGCAAGCCAACGAGATTGTAATTTTCCTGGAAATAATTTAAGCTTTGAATGATAAAGAAGAACTTTTTCTCCAATGGAAAAATGTTTTCTAGAAATCCTTTTATCATGAAAAGCCTTAGTTTTTTCCTTGTAAATTTTCGCATTTTCATATGCCTCATTACGAATCTCCTCTAATTCTTACAATTGCAACTTCCTACTGTTACTAACCTCCACTTTATCGATATTCAACTGCTTCACAGCCCAATAAGCTCTATGCTCAATTTACACAGGTAAATGACAAGGTTTACCGAAAACTAACCTTAAGGCGACATGCCTATAGGAGTTTTGTACGCAGTTCGGTATGCCCACAAAGCATCATCCAATCATAGACTCCAATCCTTTCGGTTTGGATTCACCACTTTCTCTAGTATGGAT
>JANVCL010000007.1:24931911-24945270 GCA_026546855.1 Erythroxylum incrassatum | reverse complement strand
ATCCATATAATAATTTTAATTTTCTTATATGCCCAATTCAAAATGTCAAAACTAAACAAAGAATATATAAAATATATTCTAACAATCTCTCCCTTTTTAGTATTTTTGTCATAACTCTAGCGCTCCACATAAATAATCATAATTGGACTTATAAAGATGAAATTCACAATGCTCCCCTTTAATCAAACAAGTTCGAGGAGTCATATTCAAGTTTGAAGGAAAAAATAATAAAGCCCACGTTGAGGATAAACGGTCTTAGAGATATCTTTTGTTAAGATATCGATGAAACAAAGGAAGAATTGTATTGAGCCTTAAATAAAAAACCTTATTTTATATATGTCAATCCGTAAAATTATCAATTTTAGAGAAATATTTTATGCCAAAATAACAAAAGAGACTTGGAATACTCTTATTAAAAGTAAGACTTGGAATATTCTACAATGTTAAGGTAACAAAAAGGAAATGATACAAAGACGTCTTTGTTAATGACCAGCCATATTGTTGTAAATAGAAAAGATTGTTAAAAGGCCTAACTCACCCCTAAAAGTTAGCGTAAGAAGGGAGGTTTACACATAATTATAAATAACTTAATTTACTTACACTTGTTCTATGTGGGATTTTTAACACACCCCCATCAATCCAAAACAGGGTTGGACATCTGCTGAACATATTGGGCAAAGGGACAGAACCGAGCACCGCTTCAAACTATCGTGACAAACAAGTTCTGATACTATGTTGAAAGGCCTAACTTACCCCCAAAAGCTAGCTTGAGAGTGAAGGTTTGTACACAATTATAATGACTGAATGCACTCAAACTTTTTCGACGTGGGATTCTTAACAAAGATAGTTAGTTATTGGGTATAATCAACCAAGTGCAATAATTAAAATGTGTCAAAATATTTAAGAATTAAAACATATATAAAACGTGGGTTTTATTTAATGGAATAGGCTAACGAACAGAAATTGTCATGCCTGATAACAACTAGAGATGAGATTGAGAAAGACAGTAAAATATCCTTGATCCTTATCCAATTTGGAGATTGTGGCGTGGGAGCAAGCTCAAGCTAGTGTGGTTATAAAGAGCTCATGTGTTCAATGGAAGACGGTTCTAACTTTGCAAAGCATAAATTATTCAATGAATTTCAGTTTTTATATGAAATATCATAAAAAAAGGGATTTATAAAAACTTTTACAGAAAACAAAAAATTGGATGTGAAAATTATTTTTGTTAATATATTTAATGAAATTATACAGTTAAATTTATTAACAAAAAATTGACAAAAACTCTAAATAGGAGAATTTTTTAAAATTATAAAAACTTTTTAAGGAATAACAAAAGTCACATAAAAATCTACTTTCTACTCTACTGCTTGCTTTGCTATTAATAAATTGTCATAACTTTCTAAGCCATAAACGATGAAGAACGAATAAAGCAATTTATAATTGTGTTTTAATTACATTAAATAAATTATATATGTGATAATTTGTAAATATTTGAATTTTATATAGAACTATATCCTTATCTACATGCATGTGTAACTCATGCATCACAACTTGATGCTTGCCCTTTTGTATTCACATGAATTATCATGCACGTGTTCGTTGAAGGTTCAAACTTACGGATTTCGAAGTTACTCGTAAATCCTCAAGACCATAAGTTCTAGTTGGTGGATTCAATTGCATTTTTTTTCAAAAAGGTGTATAATATGTTATTAGCTTCACATGACATAAAACTTCCATCTCAGCAAAATTTCTAATAAGATGTTTTTGTTATTAAATAGTTTTTTAGGTATACTGTGGGTTATTAAAAGTAAAATCATCTTCTATATTACGTATTTCACCAAAATTTGTATAGTGGAAATTTCTACTAAAATTTATGCCTTCTTTATTCTATTTATTGTTATTATCTTTTTAAATTATTTATTTTCTGAAATCAATATTCATCAATACACTCATTTATGCCTAACAAGGTAGTATTACAATTATAAATTATGTATATTTTAAGGAAAGCACAATAACAAAGCTATTTTTGTTGCAAATAGTATTATGAAAATACTTGTTGAAAAAGGAAGAGGTACCAATAACTTTGAATGTAGGAAAAGATGGGTCGTGATATGTTAATGCGTATACATTTAGTGATTAATGCTATGAAATGTTTTAGACACTCACTTTAATTTATATTTAATTTTAGATATAATTTAAAATTAATAAAATTAAAGTGAATCGAAAGCATAATATTTGAGTCGCCTTCACATTCACTTGTCTTCGTAAAACAAGAATGAGAAAGATTATAGTAAGAGAAGACAAGAAAGTGTGTCAAAGGCATGACACACCAGTCCTGCCCATGACTTTCACACCTAGCACCCGAAAATAAAAAAAGTTGATTTCAACACTTTTTTTTGTTGATAATAGCAAAAGGTATTTGTATATTATAATTAATTTTGGTGAGTTTAATTTTATTATTATAAAGTTAAAAATATTAATATTAAAATTAACGAAAAATTAAAGTTTATGTTTATTATGTTCGTTATCATCATCATACAAGTAACTTAGAAAAAATAATTTATGATCAAGAGATTATCACTTTAAAAATTGCAAAGCATTTTTATCTTTTTAGAAATTCACTGACTAAAGTATAGTATTTTTAGTAAAAGTAAATTGGAGAGCTCAATTTATAGAGGTAAAATTAGGGGGAAAATTCTATAACAACAACAACAACTCATTGAAAGTCCTACTAATACACAATATCTAGGGAAGTCTAGTAGTACACAATTTTACCTCCAACAAATAGAGATATAGCTTATGATAGAACTACATAATATATATATATATATGTATATATGTGTATATACATACATATATATGTATATACATATACACACACACACACACATATATATGTATGTATGTATGTATATATGTATGTATGTATGTATGTATAATATATACATATATTAAAATAGTAAAGTAATAGTAATTAAAAATAAAATAAAACTAAATATAAATAAAAGATAATAATAAAAATACAAACAAATAAATTCATAAAAATAAAATTTAAAAATAAGCAATAAAATAAATATAGAACAAGATAAAGAATAAAATAAAAATACAATAAGTAAATAAATACACAAACAAGAAAAAAGACAAGTAAATAAATAAATCAAAGAAGTCATTACAAGAAAATATTTAAGTTAAGTAGTAATCCTTTAAGAATATTGTCAAGAGAACAAATAAACTAAAAGACTCTCAATTAAAATTACAAATTCTTTAAATTTTTCTTAGAAAAATAAAATTCTCATCAAATTTCAGATTTTTTTACTTAATCAACTCATTTAAGGGCATGTAAATTATTTTTCTCAATAAAATTAGTTTTTTTTTATTTTCATGACAGATAATTTTTTACACACAGTTCGAAGGTTGTCCTACCAGCAAATAGAAAAAAGACATCTTTTTACAAGAAAATTTTTGCGAACCATAAGAAATTTACTGAAAAATTAGTGTATATTGTTAGTAACCTGGTTCATCATTTTTGTTTTTACAGCCACAAGTTTTAAAATAATAATATTATTTTAGTCAATCTATTTAAGTTAATTTTGATTTTTCACCTATTAAATAAAATAATACTATTTTTAAATCAACATGTCACTTTCTAAGTTAAATTTAGTCAAAAATTCATTAACTTGAATATTGTTTGTTAATTTTGAATCCAACCGAGTGTGACTAGAAATATCAACCCTAATAGTGATATAATGGTATGAAAACGATCGATGAAACTTAAACCACATTCTTCCAAAGAGATTTCATATTTTGTATGCAATGTTTGGACGTGTGGTACTTAAATATTGCAATCCATCAATAATACTCCGGAATAGGTGTTGATCACAAAAAATCATGTCTTTTTGCCCTATTAACTTCATAACAGTGCAGGCTAGAGTAGAGTAATGGCTTTGCAATGACCATATTTGCTTTCCATATGGGTTCAGTGGTATATTTTTCTTAAGTTAGCAGCAGTCCTTGGGTTGTTGGTTTAGCTTCAACGCTCAAGAAGTAGTGTAATGGACCCAAGTATTTGAGAGCAAAATTAGCTTTAAGAGTAGATGTGGTAGCTACGATTTGGAATTGATTGCTTCTGGTAATGATCAAATTGTCTACATAAATTAGACAAAATTTAGCTCATCATCAATCTTCTTAAAATATAAAGAAATATTTGTTTTGGAACCTATAAAATTGATAACAAGAAGTCGATCCGTGAGACAACAAAACTACTATCTTGGAGCTTGTTTGACACTATAGAGTGACTTATGTAATTTTCACGCATATGTGGAATAATTAGGATCTACAAATTCTTGAGGTTGGGTCAAGTAAATTGTTTCTTCTAGTGGTCCATAAAGGAATGCGTTTCAGATATCGAGTTTTTCTATCTGCCAACCTTTTGTTACTGAAAAGAAAAAATTAATCTGATCACTGCTAGCTTTATGATTGGACTGTAAATGTCTTGATAATCTGGTGATAACCCTTAGCAACAAGGTGGGCTTTTTATTGATCTACACCGCCATCTGCCTTTGGTTTAATACGGTATACCTATTTGTTACCGATTACATTATAATGAAGTTGTCTCAGAACTAATTCCCAACTTCTATTTGTGAAATGAGGCTTGTATTTCAGCGACCATTGCTCGATTCAATAATGAATTTGATGATGCCTCACTATACATACGTGGCTCAGTTTGAATTAATGAACTTGAGAAGATTATGGGTTTTAAATTTCCTGTTTTGGCTCTAGTCACCATCGGATGTGTTGGTGCAGTAACTTTGGTTCATAAGTGTTGATCTTGTGACGTTGTCAAATTGTAGTGAGATAAATCTGTTAAGATATATGATATATATCTTATCATTTGGTTTTAGTATTTTTTGATAATTGGACATTTAAGATAATGTTGATAAGTTTAAAATTCAAATCAAAGTGGGATAGAATAAAATCTGTTATCTTGAATAATTGGATAGAGTTAGAACTCTAGAGAAAAACTCTTGTGTGAATTACGTTGGTGGATGTTTGGATGTGATAAAAATTGCTGAAGTGAGGGAGACTTGCGTATGTGACTTGGTCGGTGTCTTCGTGTGGGTTCATCATAGGTGCATGGGCTGATAACATTATAGATGTGTGCAAAAAATTGTGAGTGAGTTGAAGCAGCGTGGGTGTGTGCGTGAATCATTATTTTTGGACGATGCGTATGTGACTCCTCATCTGGAATTGCAATATGTGTGTATAATGCTGTCGTGGGCTGAAAGACAGATCTAGTGAGCTATAGATTTTGTGATGGGGCATGAGTAACTCCCTTCATGCGTGACTCCCTCCTTGCGTCATTTTTGTTTAGTTGCTGGCGGTGTGCGGGATGAGGCTTTGGGTCTTTTGTTTTGATGATTAAAAAGTGCATGGAAGGACTGATGTGTTGATCTTTATGTTGCTGTCTTTATTGGAGTTTCACGTGAGTGGGCTAATTGTGTGAGGGCTGCAGAGTTAGTCTTTGTGTGTGACCTTTGGCTGGGTATTCTTCATCTCTCTTCAACCATAATAGTAGGCTGGGTAATTGTTGATGGTGTTGATTTTAGCAGCTGCAATTTTGGAGATTTTGACGAATCTTTGTTGCTGTGTTTCATATGCATAACGTGGATTTTTGGACAGTTGTATAATCTTTGTTTTAAAGGAAAAATGTGCTAAAGTTTTAGTGTGTGTGCAACTGTGTTTTGGGGATTTTGAGTGATATTTGGTAGCCGATTTTTTGGTGATTCTGCCCAAATTTGCAGCTATGTTTAATATGATTTTTCTAGACTGAATGTGAGCTATTTTTTGGGGGGGGAAATGCAAAAAAATTGTTTCATTTTGTAGTTACGTTTCTTTGTATTTTCACTGCGTTTTTTGGGGTTTAGTGTGACCATTATGGGCAATCGTTGTTGTGGATTTTTGTGTGAAAACCCAAAAGTTTTCGCGTGGTTATAACTCCATTATGTGTAACGTTTCGGTGAAGAAACATTTGTTTTTGTTGGTGATTTTTTTGCTACTGTGCGTGGAATGCTCTAGTGATGATATTGGATGTTTACAGTAGATTTCTTGGTGGACAACTTCCTAATCTTTCATTGACGAAGCTACATTATTAGGAAGTTGTTTTCTTTCTCAAGTGTTTTCATTTATATTATATTTTGTTTAATCCAAGGGAACGAATATCGTTTCGTAATGGTCGAAAAATGAAACAATATTCGTTCCTTCAGTACCAGCCATTAATACCGGTAGGTATCGTTGTTTTTTGTTCGGTACCAATTAGTAAGTACAATACTGGGGCATACCAGTCAGTACCATAAAATTTAGAAAAACGAAGGACCTGTTTGCAATTTTTAAAATTTTTTCCTAAACCTAACCGACCCCCCCCCCCAAACACCTGTGATCGACTCCTTTATCGAACCTTCTCCTTCTCCTTCCTTTATTTTTCTCTCTCTCTCTCTCTCACTGACTCTCACTTCACCATCGTCGTCGTTGGCCGTCCTCTAAACAACCCCCCTCCCAATCTCTGTCTCCACCGAACCTTCCTTCTCATTTTTTTCTCTCTCTCTCACCGACTCTCACTTCTTCACTCACCATCACCGTCGTTCTCTCTCTCTCATTCTCCTATTCATCTCCAACGATACTGGTGACTGGTTCGACGATGCTGCTCCTTCCCTCATCCTCCTTGATCCACGCCAGCATCAAAGGACATATATCCTCCCTCGGCTCCTACCTTCATGTCCCCCAAAGACGCCACAGTCTTCAACCGTCCTCCATGGGGACCAGCACACCACATCGTCGCCACTGAACGTCTGAAGGAGGAAAGAAGGTCGTAGCCTCGTACTCGTTGGTTGCCCAGACCCGAAGCCTCTGACCCATCAGTTCGTCACCCGACCTGAAGACCCAAAGCTAGTAAATTTTTTTGAGGTGTGTTTTTTGAGTTTTCCAAATTTTTCAAACTTAAATCTTATTTGCATTTTTTATTATGTTCAATTAGATCTTAGGTTTGTGAATTGGTTGGAAGTAGGACCTGGTTTTGTGATTTGCAATTTGCATGTATCTGGTTGGATATTGGAGTTGAAATGTTGAATGATAACGATATTGTCATTTGGAAATGGAAATGGAGTTGAATTGAATGAGTGACTCACTCACAGTGAATGATGTATTGGTTTTCTAATTTGCGTGGGTTGGATTCATTGGAGTTGAAAAGTTGAACGATAACGGTATTATCATTTGGAAATGGAAGTGGAGTTGAATTGAATGAGTGAGTCACTCGTGGTGAATGACGTATTGGTTATAAAGATTCGTTTAAGTTTATCAGAAACTTATGATAAGTTTTTAGATGAATGAAATGCATTATGCACAGCCTTGTTGATTATGAAAATTGAAAGTTAAACTTGAAAGTTGAAACAACTTAAATGTAAATTTTAAACTGATAAAATTAAATTTGTAAAATTGCAAAAACTTAAATCATTAATTGACACATTCTTAATATTTGTGAAATGGCATTTTATTTTTAATATTTCGGTATTGACTTTAGGTAAATAATTAGTTGAGTATAAAATTATGCAATTAGAAATTAATATTAATTCGGTTGTAGTTAATGATAGTATTTGCCTATTTGGGTATTAGTTTTGGGTAAATAATTAATTGAGTATAAAATATGTTGAACTTGAATTATTTGGTAATATATATGTGTTGGCGGGGTATCATAAATATTTATAATAGATAATAGGTGAAAATAGTGATGTAATAAATATATCCCAAAAATAACTTTTTTGTTTTCAAATTGTGAATATGTTGTTATTGTAGGCTCAGATCATTTAAACTTAAACTTATTAATAAAAATTAAAAATTGTAAAAGTAATTTATATATTTAAGAACGAAATATAAAATGGTGTATATAATATTATGGTTTGTTAGAAATGAAAAGAAGATTCAAAGCTTTAAATAAGAAAAAAAATCATTTCCAAAGAAGTTTTATCCTTCAACTTGATCGGTTGATCCTCATGTTATGAATATATCTTCCAACTTGATCATCATATTATGAATAGATGTGTATGAACAATTGTATAAGATATGTCATTTATTATTTGACAATTATGTAAATCATATGATACTCTTCAACTTGATCCTCATGTTAGAAACTTTGAATTGAAATTGTTGGAAATTGTTAGAAATAGAAATTATTTTATAATCGTAATTTTGGAAATGGAAATAAAAATTGTTGGAAATGAAATTGTTTATGTATTATTTGTGGATGTTGGAAATGGAAATTGTTTATGTATGATTTGTGGAAATGAAAATTGGTGAAAATTGTTGGAAATGGAAATTATTTATGTATGATATGTGGATGTTGGATGAGGCCTTCAGTAATTTTAGGCACAAATTCATCAAGTAAACTTGGAGCATCACCCTTTAGGTATGGTACAGATGTGACCAATCTGGACCACAAACCTAAAAGGTGGTAAACGTTGCTGCTAAGTGCTAACCCCTTTTAAAAAAACAAAAACTAAATCAGCGTCTAAGAAAGTATGTTTAATCTGAAGCCAATTAATTCAAAGTACAACCAAAGGCGAACGGGGAAACCAAGTAGACCTTACATCAAACAAACCTAATACAACAAAGCACATACATGTCATTTCAAATCAAACTTCTGGAAATTATCAGTACACTTGCCAAGATTGTAAATACTTTAAAGTAAACCCCTCAACCAATTGTATCTAGTCACTATAGCCTTCGACATTCAAAAGCTCTACCAACTGCAACACAATTTATTCGAGTTAGTTATGATTATGCATTTAATGGTACAGTAGCTAAATAGGATCAGTTGAAATAATGATTGAACATTATCAAATAAAGAAATATGCACACAATGTCAGCACCAATAATGGAAAGAGAATTACGCACTTGCTAGGTTTTGTAAAAATTGAAATAAGGAACATGCACATTAAAAACAAAGACAACATACTGGAGCCTTGTAACTCCAAAATCAAAATGTGTACATAAAGGATTGGCAATATGACTACGTAACAAAGATCCTACATTGTGTCAAGTTTTGAGTAAAATGGATTAATGCCTTTCTATTCATATACATTCTCTTAAATAGAATTTCGGTACAGGCTATACAACTAATTATCCTTACATATAGCTAGTGAATTAATTGCTAATATTCTATCCTGAGCACATATATGTACATAAATTAAGTCTCTATACATAGCTAATTTTATGACTGATACGCAAATCATCCTTGTCATTATCTCTGCCATAAACCTTATCATAACCTCTACCATTGATGTCCCCCCTCAAATTGATTTTGGGTGATCAATAAGCATCAATTTGTCAACAAGGAAGTTATGTCGATGTTTGGAAAGAGCCTTAGTAAACACATTGATAGTCTAGAGATCAGTGGTAATATGTGGAAGAGAAATGATATAAGCATCATAGGCTTCGCGAATAGAATGGCAGTCCACTTCAATGTATTTGATCAGCTCATGAAACATTGGATTAACTGTAATTTAAATAGTACTAGTGTTATCTGCATAGAGTGGAGTACGATCAAGTTGAGGAAACCCAAGTTCTCCTAACAATCCACAAAGCCAAACAATTTGAGAACATACTGAGGACATAACTCTATTCAAACTCAGTAGAGGACTTAGAAACCCGATCTTGCTTCTTGCTTTTCCAAGAAATAAGAGAGGTTCCAAGAAACATGCAGCAACTAGTAATAGAACGTCTAGTATCAGAACAACCAGCCTAATTAGCATCACTGTATACAACCAGGTGAATATTAGTGTCCACGGGAAAAAATAGACCCCAGGATGAGGTGCCTTTCAAATAGAGAATAATGGGTCGAGCAGTTGCTTGGTGGAGATGACGAGGTGCTTGCATAAATTGACTAACTTGTTGAATGACGAAGGATATATCAGGCCAAGTAATAGTTAAATAATTTAGACTTCCCACAAGTTGTCTATATAAAGAAGGGTTAGAGAGAAACTCACCCTCATCATGATAATATTTAACATTTACCTCTAATGGAGTATCCACTGAATGACCATCTTATAGACCAGCCAAAGCAATTAAGTCCTTAATATATTTTTGTTGGTGTAAAAAAATACGAGCTAAAGTAGAGTGCACCTCAAGACCTAAAAAATACTGCAAAGGACCTAAACCTTTCACGTGAAAAGAATTTTGAAGGTGCCCTTGAAGCTTAGAAATTAATTCAGAATAAATCCCAATAATAAAAATATCATCAACATAGACAAGAAGTAGGACAATGCTATTAGGGGTCTTGCAAAGAAATAAAGAGGAATCATATTTGATTTTGAACGAATGAGAAATTGATAAGCGCGGAGCAAAACTTATCAAACTAATCATATGGAGCCTATTTTAAGTCATAAAATGACCACTTTAGATTACAAACATTAAATGAAGGTGTAGAAAATAAACCTAATGGTGGAGTCATATAAATGTCTTCTTTAAGATCCCTGTGTGAAAAAAGCATTCTTAACATCCATTTGTCACAATGACCAACCTTTAGAAGCAACAATGGCTAGAACAAGTTGTACTATTGTCACAGGTGCAAATATCCTCATAATTTACTCCATATTCATGTCGATTGGCGAGTGCCACCAACCTTGCTTTATATCTATCAAGTATCAGATCATAGCTTGATGGACTATACTCATTTACAACCAATGGGCTTAACTCCACTTGGACATGGAACAATGTCCTAAGTATGGTTCTCTTGGAGTGCTTGAAGTTCTTCTTGCATAGCTTTCACCTAACCTGCATGTTTAACTGCTTGAGAGTAAGAAGTAGGAACAACATTATCAACTAAAGTAGCAAAGTTGCCATACCTATCAGGAGGTTTATGGTACGAGAAAATCTTAGAAGAACCACTGGAGCAAGCATTGGATCAAGGTCAGGAAGGTTTTGTGATGATGAAGATGGAGGATCAAGGTGCAAGTTTTGTATGGTAAAACAACACTTCAATAATATCAAGACATTTATTTGCATTATTATGTAGTATGCTAGAAATCTATTTATAATCTAGAAAAGGCTTAACTTTGTTTTTGGAACTGTTAATCCATTCTTTTTAACAATGGGAATAAATGTCTTGATATGTTTGAACCACTAAAAAATATTATTGCATCATTTATATACACTATACAAAACTCATAATAGGATTAAAATATGTCATCCATTATTTTTTGAAATTTTGAAGGGGCATTTTTAATACCTAAATGCACTACATTGTACTGAAAGGAACAACAAAAGTAGTTTTTATACCTATTTTAGAATTTATTTGAATTTTCCAAAATGTTGATTTCATATAAAAATTTTAAAAGTGTAGGAATTATAACTTTTGATGTAAGTCTTTTTTATTAAAAATTGGATAAGCAATCCATTTTAAAGCTTTATTGAGAGGTTTATAATTTATTAAAATCTTATTCAGAGTTTTTATTGACAATGAGAGCATCACATCTCTAAGGGGTGTTTGAAGGAGATACTAAAATTTTCTTTAATAAGTGATTTATTTCCTGTTTGCAATGTTTTTTGCTAAAGTCTTTTTCATATGGTAAATTTATAATATATTGTTTTATGTTCCAAAATGTGTCAGCATAAGTATCTAATTTATATTTTCTTGTAAACTTTTTTTTTGGTAATCGATTCTCTATTCTTTCTTCTAAAATGTCTTTCTTTAATAAATAAGTTAATTATTTTTGTGTTGCATTTATTATGTCATTTATTTGGTTCTCATAAATGGAGCAAGCTTGAATTAAATTTAAGTTTATAGTGAAAAAGAAGCGAAAACATAGTTTTTCTAGAGATATTATCATGATTAAATATATAAGCCGTAATTAATTTTATAATAATGTGGTGCATTTTTTCTATTATAATAAATGGGATTTTTAGTGAGAATTCATAAATATTTGGTAATATTTCATTATTATTAAGTTCAAGAATTTCATTTTTTAAATCCAAGTCATGCTCGTCTCCATTAATTTCTTTTATTATTTCCCAATTATCTTGTTATTTCTTTTTTTGGAATCTTTTGTGATATATAACCACTTATTTGATATTCAAAAACTATATGAAGAAGATGATATTTAACTCTCTCTTTCACTTGCTAATATTGATAGAATTTTGTTATTATTTCGTGGATTAGAATAATAAACATAACTTTGTACAAACCCCGATTAATTTGATGTCAAGATAATTAAGCTTGTTAATTATCTCTTTAATGTGTATTGGGGGGCCTGTGTTCATGGACTTACTATGATGGGTAGGCTTAGCCCATGTTTTGCAGTACACAAGAGGCTCTACTGCTAGCAGACCTTAAATACAATCGACCCATTAAAAACTGTATATGCTTTTGTTGATTAGGGTTTGGAACAATAGTAGTCAATCTTTTGCGTCTCTCTCACATCACTTCACAGAAACAACAATGGATTCATTTGTTCCACAATTTCTAGGTGTTTGTCCATACAATTTCTAAATCCATTATGTTGCAATTATAAGATTAATTAATTGTGTTGCTTAATTATGAAATTAATCTGAAATCTTGTGTTAAATTTCCTTCAATTGTTATCAGAGCCAATTAACCTTAATTGTGACTGCTAATTTTGGGTAATTTTTGAGATTATATATTTTTCTTTTTTGTTAATTTTTTGATTTCGAAATCTGTTTTGATAATTTCTGTGAAATCGTTTTTATGGTTGTTGATTTATTTCAGTTTGGTGTCAAAGCATGTGGTAGGTTTGTTAAATTAGCTGTTGTCTTTTAAAACCCTAAGAACTCGAA
Organism: Erythroxylum incrassatum; assembly: GCA_026546855.1. Taxonomy (NCBI): domain Eukaryota; kingdom Viridiplantae; phylum Streptophyta; class Magnoliopsida; order Malpighiales; family Erythroxylaceae; genus Erythroxylum; species Erythroxylum incrassatum. The sequence goes on along the minus strand of JANVCL010000007.1, from coordinate 24,932,427 downwards.
AAATCGAACCATAAAATGCTTTCTTTTGATTTTTTCAGAACCAATTTAGGAGCTTATTTTATGAAATTGATAGAGGGGTTTCATAGATTGTTAAATTCGGAATCTATTGACACTAATTTCGTTAAAAACGGATCAAAATTGAGTAAGTATGACGTTTTTTCAAATTGGATCGCGCACTGGGTTGGACGACCCAGATACCAGTCAGCTAGGCAAGGAAGATGCAGCCCAATTCGGCTGGTCTTCTCCCACGTGCGGCGGTGGCGAGTGTGGGCGCGTGCCGCCATCTCATCGTTTTTCCCTAAAGTTTTCCAGTTTGCTCCACTTGCCTAGTTCTATTTTATGGTATTTTTCTTGGAATTTTTTAAATGCTAGAAATTTTATTTTTATTTTCCCAAAATTTTAAAATTAATAAAAACATAATGTACTTTTCGAAATTTTCCTTGAAAATTTTTGTACTTATTCCTAGTATTATTTGGGCTTGTGGGGTCTTATGTACTCTCAGTGTTATATAGTTAT
>JANVCL010000007.1:24917630-24929315 GCA_026546855.1 Erythroxylum incrassatum | reverse complement strand
AATTAACAGATTAATTATGCTAGTTAATTGAAATATTTGGTTATATTATTAGTGAATTCAACTATTTGTTGAGATATAATAATGTAATTTAAGTATTTAGTTATTTTGTGTAATTTTTGAAAGAGAACCAAACAAAATTTCAGGTAATTCGGGCTTTATCCGAACAAAATTTCCGGTAATTCGGGCCGGGCAAGTTCGGGTAATGAAATTTCGAGTTCGGGCCGGGTAAGATTGAAAATTTTTTGGGTAATTCGGGCCGAGCCTGGACAGTAAAAATTGGGTCCGAATTACCAGAATGCTCACTCCTACTCGTAACGAATCCTACCATGTTGCATTCCTGTGGTATTGCTAAATGTGTCCATTGCTAGTTTACAAGAGCTGATCACCTTGTCGGGTCTAAAAGTAGGCCTGAAAGTAACCTAGACTTGGACTTGTAAGCCCATCAACTTGCATTACAGTACCTTGCAATTTCAAAGCCTTTTGAATGAGAATGATAACGGTCGGACCCTTTAATAAGTGGTTAAAAGTGATCTTATTTTAACTTAAAATTTTAATTAGATTTGTACGATTTTTGTATTAAACTAATATTATTTTAGTGTAGGTGTTATTTTGATTTTAAATTTTTAAAATCTATAAATTAAAATAATATCATTTTTGGCAATTAAACTAAAACACCAATTTAACCAAAGAATTCGAGCTAATTTAGTCTTTCTATAAATTTTAGACTTATCACTTACACCAAATTTAAGTAAATCATTCTAAAATTTTATCTTTACATCCGATCAACCAAAACTTAAAATGCCAACTTTATTATTAAATATGTAGAGATGGTAATGGACTAGGTCGGGTTCGATTGTGTCTGGGATAGTATGATCATATTTTATTTTATTAGAAAAATAAAGACAAAATGATATTATTTTGCATTACTTTCGGGCATCAAGCCTCGGGTCTGGGCAGTCCGAAGCTTGAGATCCGATCAACCCGAACCTGCCTAATTGACTTCGGATCGGCCTGACCGGGCTCTTTTGTTGTTCCTATCAATATGGTTAGTTTTGAATTGTCAAAACTCAAAACAAGTAGGAAATCAAAAACTTAGAAGAATCCATTGGCAAGATCCTGACAGAAAGACAGTTCTCAGAACTGAAATCAGACAAGTAAAGCTTGGTTAAGCTACCGGGAAGAGCAACAAGACTGAAAAAAAGGTTTAAGTCGTTTGGGAACAAGAAGCAAAGGTTTTCCTTCTGTCATGAGACGCCAAACTTATCATTCATATCCAATTTTGCAGGATCCTCATTGTTTGGAGGAGACCAATCAAAGGAACGAATCAAGGTGGCTAAAATCAAAGGAATTTGCCAGGCAGCCATAGGTAGTCCTGGGCACATTCTTCTTCCTCCACCAAAAGGTAAGAACTCAAAATGCTGACCCTTAAAGTCCAAACTTGTTCCAACAAATCTTTCTGGCTTAAATGATAAAGGGTCTTCCCAGACTGAAGGATCACGCCCGATTCCCCAAACATTTACCATCACCTGAGAGCTCTTTGGAACTGTGTGATTCATAACCTCGCAAGCCTCACCTGCACAACGTGGGACGAGAAACGGCACAGGAGGATGCAACATTTGTGCTTCCTTCACACATGCATTTAGATATGGAAGTTGAGAGACTTGAGTTTACTTTAATGGGTTCGTTTTGGTTTCTTCTTTTAGCTCTTGGTAAGCTCTGGTCATGGCTTCTTTGTTCTTGAGCAGCTCAGCCATTGCCCACTCAACTTTTGCGATAGTTGTGTCTGTTCCTGCACTGAACAGTTCCTACAGAAACGAAAGTTCACAGATCCAAAAATGCGCAGACATAGAGAATGAGAAGAGGAAACAGAACAAAGGTTGTTTGCTTATAAGTGTAAGAGATACAGGCCTATTAAATGTTAAAGCCCAAACGACAAGTCCAAGACCAGATCCAGCCCACATGATCAGCTCCCTCACAATAACAAATACTCCTGTGATATAGACAATACAATCTCACAGTCGGTTGTAACAAATTCGTAGCTGTACAGATACTCCAATATTCCAAACAATGTGTATATATATTCGTTCTCTCAATGAAATAAATTGAGGCAATTTTACTTCATACACTGTTCATTACTAAGTTTTACAATAAGAAACAACCAATTAATCTTGTCATCATCAAATCCATTTGCTATAAACACATCCAAGAAATCTACTTTCGAAGAACCATGTATATGTTGTCTCTTCTTTCCTTTATGTATGATTCCCATGAAGCGAACATTTCTTGGAGGCTCTTGGTGAGTTTTCTTTTCAGACCCTGAGGATCTAAACGAGCAAGTATAGGATAAAAATCAGCAATGTTTGGTGTAGCACCCAACTCTATTATCTTCGACATAAGGCATTTCAATCCACTAGCTACATCTTCTTCGAAACTAATCACATCCCCCGATAATAGAAGATGACCCAGTATGTTAAACACAGTAACGAACACTGCCTCTCCAATTTTCACAACTTTCCCTCTACTTTCCAAGAACTCCACTAACTCAGTCACCTTCTTCTCTCGCAAAATGGCTTGTGACTCTATTGCCTTAGCAGAAAACAGTTCAGTCCTTTACAGGGCTCGCAAGAACTTCCATTCATCGGTGAGTTCAGAGGTCCAAAGGGCATAAACCAACACCAAAGCCATGCGGTTGAGAACATGAGTTTCGTAAGGAACTGCTGTTGGTATCTTTCTGAAACAAAACAAACGATCCTGAGTTCTGAGGATTTCAGTTGCTGCCATTGGAGAGGATGCAACCACAAGGTGTTGTGCTCCAAGGTTTAGTGAAACTAAAGGACCATGAAATTTGGCAAGGTTTGCTAACGAAACGTGAGGCTTCTTTCCCAGCTCGAGAATGTTACCAATAACAGGCCATGGCTTGGGACCTGGTGGAAGAGCACGTCATTTAGAAGATGAAGACGCTATGTTTCTGAGTTGGATCAAGAACAGAAGAAGAAGACGAGAAGGGACTGTGAGATAGAGCAACCCTGTAAAGCCTGTTTGATTAAAAACCGGGAGATTCCTGACAAATCTATTCTGGACTTCAGGTTGATTAATCGCAATAAAACGGACAAGTGAACTAATCCTGAATCAAGTTGCAGAAAACAATAACCAATCCTGTAAAAGATGATAGCAACTAGCTAGTAGCTAGACTTCCATTCTTTCAGGTCTAATTCTAGTTGATCTTTTCTCTGTCATAAGGTATCTGATACCTCATCAGTTTGAACACAAATTTGGAGGCAATATATATTTTAGTCTCTGATACCTCATCAATTTGAACACAAATTTCCAAGCAATGTATATTTTAGTCTCGTACTTGTCAACACATGGTTCTCCAGGATAGTTGTAAAATGATCATTCATATATCTGAATTGAGATAAGGAACAGAAATTTCAGAATTATTACCAACTTTGGAACATGTATCTCTTTAATTAGGAACAAGAAGCAGAGGTTTTTCCTTCTGCAATGTTACTCCAAACTTCTCACTCATGTCTAACTTACTATGATCCTCTCCATTTGGAAGAGACCAATCAAACGAACGGATCAAACAGGCTAAGATCAACTGAACTTGCTTGGCGGCCATTGGTAGTCCTGGGCAGATTCTTCTTCCAGCACCAAATGGCAGAAACTCATAATCTTGGCCTTTGAAGTCCAAATCTGTTGACCCAACAAACCTTTCAGGTCTAAACGACAATGAATCTTCTCCCCAAGCATGAGGGTCTCTTCCAATAGCCCAAACATTTACAAATAGTTGAGTATCTCTTGGAATTTCATAGTTCATGACCTTGCAATCTTCAATGGCACGGTGTGGCAGTAGAAGAGGAGCAGGTGGGTGTAACCTCAATGTTTCCTTCACGCATGCACTCAGGTAAGGAAGCTGAGAGATTTGAGACTCGTTTAGTGCGTTTCCATTGATTTGTTCTTCTAGCTCTTGACGAACTCTCTTCATGACTTGTTTGTTCTTGATCAGTTCTGCCATTGCCCACTCCACTGTTGTGGAAGCAGTGTCCGTGCCCGCAGTAAATAGTTCCTGCAGCAAAGTTTAGACAACAGCATCATCTCTTTGTTGAACAGAAAAGAGAAGAGAAGAGAGGGTTGGTTTCTTACAAGAAGCAGCCAATTGATTTGCTCATCGTCAAATCCATTTGCAAGGAAAACATCCAAGAAATCGGATTTATGGGCATGAAATCTTTCAGTTTCTCTTCTTTCCTTGATGAAAATTTCCCATGTACTAAACATTTCTTTGATACAATCTGAGATCTTCTTCTTCAGACCTTGAGGATCCAATCCAGAAAACACAGGATAAAAATCACATATATTCGGAGTAGCACCTAGCTCTATCATCCTTCTCACAATACCCTTCAATCTGCTACTCTCCCCTCCATCTCCATAATCGACGAAGTCCCTTGAGAACAGAAGATTGCCCATTGTGTTAAAAACAGTCGCAAACACTAGTTCACCAACCTTCACAACTTTCCCTTCTCTGGTCCTCAAAAACTCCACCATCTCCGTCACTTTCTTCTCTCTCAAAACCGCCTGAGACTCGATTGCTTTCGCCGAGAAAAGCTCGGCCCTGCAGAGAGCTCGCAAAGATTTCCAACCTTCGTTACACTCAGATGCCCATATAATAGCTATGCGGTCGAGCACACGATGTTCCACAGGAATTGCTTGAAGTACATATCTACCTGAGAGCAAGCGATCATTGGTTTTCAGAATCTCCGCTGCTACTCTTGGAGATGACCCAACAACGAGTAGTCGAGTTCCGAGCCTCAGAGAAATTAACGGACCGTGTTCTTTGGCAAAGCTTGTCAATGAAACGTGAGGCATCTTTCCCAGATGCAGAATGTTGCCTATGATAGGCCATGGTCGAGGACCCGGAGGAAGACGCTCAGTTTTAGGGGTGAAGAGCTTGAAGATGACAAAGATAACAGGCATAAGAAGAAGAAGATAGAAGGGTAAAGACGATAGATCATCAAGAAGTTTTGTCAAAGTTGTTCGATCCATGACAGGCATGAAGTGATCGAAAACGATGTTAGTGGTGAACATTTATGGAGTTCGCTTGGTTGATTAGTGCAAGAAAGTGGACCACTTGCAAATTTTAATAAAAAACAAGTTATGGAAATAAAACGTGATTGAACCAAACTTAAAATATCATTTTCAAGGTCATCTTTGGCAGGTGACAGGTGATAGCTACTTAGCTATTCGTGGATATATTTTTTTTATATAAAATTAATGGTTTAGAATTAATTATTTACGTGTAAAATAATTTATAAAGATATTATTTTTAAAAAATTATAAGGATTTAAATATTATATATCTTAATATTTTGTTGAATATTTTTATAACAATTTAAATTTTAGATATTTAATTTTACAAAAATTAAGTTTATAACGTTAATAAAAAACATAGAACATTTAATAATAAAAATAATAATAATAATGTTATAATTGATTCAATTAATAAAATTATTAAGTTTTTTTATTTTTAATGTGATTTGTTTTAATATTATTTATATTATAAATAAATTATCATATCAAATTTTCTAAAATCAAAATAAGTTAACATTAAATTTAGATTTGGTATATTGGCAAAAAAAAAAAGTTTACATTTGGAATATAATACATTCCAATTTATATTACTAGCCTTTTGTTTAAGAAATAAGAAGTAATATATATCACAGAATATTGCATTATTTTTTATTTTTATATAAAACTAAATTATTAAATATTAAGAATTGAAAGATCAATATTAAATTACTTAAAAGACTTGAAAAAAAGGGCAAATCAACATTAAACAAACAAAATTTCAGCTTATTATTTAAAAAACTCTTATAAAGGAGCTTATCAAATATTATTTAAAAAACTCTTATAAAGGAGCTTATCAAAAATAAACTGGTTAGGTTGAATCGGTCAATCTAACCAACTAATAATTAAACAACTCTAATAACTTTTTCATAAAATCAACAAATTAAAATGAATCAATAAGCTAAACAAGAGCATATCAATTCTTTACTAATCAAGGCCTAAGTCATAAAAGGCAAATGCAAGCGTTCATATTTAATAAAAAGTAATGCACGCCAGAAAGATGCTAACATAAAACAATATTGTCTTATCTTGACCGAGTCTCGAGCATTGTCACTGACGGAGCTAGGAATTTAAAATAGGAGAACTCAAATATTTAAGTTTTTAAATTATAGGAGGCTCAATGTACCACTAGATTTTAAATAACTCTATCTTTATGTGTATGTATATATATATATATTAAAAATAAAATACTTAATTTTTATAAATTTTGAAGGGCTTAATCCATCACTGACTCCTACTTAACTCCGTCTATGAGCATCGCACACGCAGAGACAACCAATGACCAATTATATGATCGTAGAGATGACAACTCTGTTTGGGCTCGCCCACTCCAACCCAGTCTAGCCTGGAGTTAACAAATCAAGTTTGGATTAACTGAGTTTAGGGTCAAGTCAAGAGTTAAGTTTGGGCTCGTCTTGCTCCATCCTAGTTTGGTTAGGAATCAACAAGTCAAGTGTTTTGGGATCAGGCCTGGAGCTGAGATTAGGCTAACCCTATCCAGGTATGATATGGCTTGAGATTTGACTATTATAAACAAAAACAATATTTTTTACACTTTTAATTTTTTTAAAAAAATTTAGTCAGAATCGGGTTGGATGACTGGATCAGACTCATTGCCATACTATGATACTATTAAGGCTCAATTGGAAAGAAAAAAAAAGAGATTTTTTATATATTTTTAATTAAAAAATATGTTTAAAAAATTTATCAAATCGTCTCTTTTTGTTATTCCTATCCTTTATTTAGGGTGAAAATTTCAATGATCTATTGGGGCATTAAGGTATTAAACAGAAAAGGGGGATTTCCTAATTGTAAGATTAGGGCTTGAGGGAACTCATAAGAAAGTAGCAGCCTTCTTCATCTCCACAATCAACAATGGCTGACGAAGACTACAACGATGATTTTGGGTTCTATTCTCTTTCTCTCCTTTTCTCTTCTCTTTCTGTAGAGAAACATGCTAGGGTTTTTCTTCATATGCTTTACTTTCACTCTCTCCTAATCTTCTTTTAGTTGTTTCACACACTGAAAAGCCCTAATCTTTTCTGGTCCATCTCGTGTAAAATTGCTGCAGATATGAGGACGAGCCAGTGGAGCCTGAGATTGAAGTGGGTTTTTGTTGAAGTTATGTTTCTGTTAATTTGCTGGAAACAACTTGTGTATATCATTTTTAACTCCAGTTGAATGATTGAGCAGGAAGGAGCAGAGGAGGAGATTGAGAACAATAATGAGGACATGGGTGTGGAACCTATCGAAGCTGACGATAAAGGAGAACAGGAAGTAGCGGAGCGACCTCGTAAAACTTCTAAGTTTATGACTAAATATGAGCGTGCTAGAATTTTGGGAACAAGGGCTCTGCAGATCAGGTTTTTGATTCTGCTGTCAAAATCCGTGCTAGTCTATATTAGAGTGATCAGGTTCAGTGATGTAATTATGAAATCTTTTTCTTTTCCTTTGCAGCATGAATGCTCCTGTCATGGTTGAGTTGGAAGGTGAAACAGACCCTTTGGAGGTATGAGGCTTACATGTTGTATAGAGCTCTGTTCCTGATTCTGGTCATCATATAAAGAAATTTGAACGGTGTTTGTTTGCATCATCCTATAATATGATGCTGATTCTTCTAAAAGTTCATAAAAGATGCAACTTTGTGCTTGCCTGGTATGCCTCCGTTGATGTCTGTTCTTTGTGGGTTTCTGCACAACTGATTTGCACCATATTATGGGTTATGTATGTTGTATATGAGGTATTACCTGTTGAGTTTTAATTTGCACAGCAATGGCTGACCTGTTTTTGTTCATACAAAATGATTAACATCCCCCTGAAGTTCTATTCTTGAAACTATTGTGATGCTCTATGAGGAAACCAGTCTAATATTTTTTATCAGTGTCATTTAGGCCTCTCTATTTTCTGCTCTGCTGTGCTTCACCACTCTTTGATTCTTTAATTCTTCAGATTACAATGAAGGAGCTTCGTGAGAGAAAAATTCCTTTCACCACTCGTCGGTATCTGCCAGATGGAAGGTGAGATATAATTTTCAACTGTCTTAGCTTTGTTGTTTGATTTGGTAAACTGATGAATGCATTTAAGTAGCATCCTTTTTCCTTGATTGCTATCATGATTATTGTGTAACACATTCTTGTTTCCTTATGGCCATTACTAATCATCCAGTTATGAGGATTGGGGAGTAGATGAACTTATTGTGGAAGATTCATGGAAGAGGCAGGTTGGGCACTGATCATTTTTATGATTTAGCTAGTTGAAGTATCCATGTGGCTTTGGAGAGGTGGCTTCCCAGCATGGTATGATGTATAAGTGAACCTTTTGCTCCTGTTTTGTAGAACATACTGTTCACCAACTTAAATGCACTGTCCTCTGTTTTGGTGAATGCTAAACTCTTGAACATCTATTTCCAGACATGCATCTGAGCAGTGTTATGCTATTGATGGTACTGTCTTTGTCCCAGTATTAAACCTGTAAAGTTTAAGTCATTTTTAAGTTCTTATCATTATTTTTAGTACTTACTATTTTGCATCTTAATGTTTTTTTTAAGAAATTAAAAGAATGTATTAAGATGCCATAGAAAAATTAAAAAAGTTCTATTGATACATCAAATCACTATAGGGAAAGCTAATGGGGTCACCCCATCAGATAACAAAAAAGTTTAGGCTATTGAGAAACAAAACATAATTTCCTTTATGTTTTGTAGAATCCCAATTATAATCTCCTTACCTGTAGTAGATTTGTTTTTGAATCTCCTCTTGTTCTTTTCCATCCATAATCCCTGAATGCTTAGCCCCATCGCAAGAAAATAAAGGTCCAAAATGTTTTTATGAATACTCGGATGATCTTTCAGCTATTGAATGCATCAGAAAGTGAATTCTCATTGCAGCTTCATTGATATGATCTCTTGATCTCTTTCCATACACACACAGGTGTATTGGCATTCAAAAAACAAATGCACCTTAGTTTCTCCACCCACCCTCCATAATGAGCATCTATCATCCATTGCCAAATAATGCAATTTATTTATTGTGCTTAATCTATTTTTCATTATCAACCATAGAAGGAATGAGATTTTAGGTGTCGGGAATTGATTCCATACAATATTGTACCAAAAGACCTTATATTCGACTGCCAGAGTGGTTGCAATAGGTTTCAAGTTACCTTGCTGGTTATATTGACAATTGATTTCCCTTTCTAATAGAAGCTACCAGACTTGTAACCTTTATACCAAATTGAGGATTTCTCTTCACTCTCAGCTCTACAAAACACCTCAGGATTGACCTTGTCCCGTAGTTGTAAAAGCCGACTACAGAACCGAGAATGAGATGAGTTCTTATGCACCCTCCAAATGCTTCTTAAGGAAATACCTGTGTAACCATTTAATCCAATCCAGAATTTGCCACATTTTTATGTGGGACTTACATAATTGTGTGAATGAGATTAGTTGGATCAAAGTTGGAACAACAAAAGTGTGACGTGTGATATCAAGGGCTCCTAAACCCCCTACTCTTTAACAAAACAAATGTCGCGCCAATTGACTTTACTAACTTCGTCCTACATAAATATGTGGATGAGATGAGTTGTAACAAAGGAACAACAAAAATAGAACAGGTGATTTCAAAGGTTCCTAGACCTTTTGTTCTTTAACAAAACAAATGTCTGATCAATTGCCGTTACTAACCCTCTACGTGGCTCCATAATGGTAAAAACTTAATTTATATCTTTTATGAAACAATAAAATTAAAATTGTAGCTTTGACTAATATTTAAAAATATTATTTTAAATACTATGTTAGTATTTAATTGGTCTATTTTGTCAAATGTGATTCTACATAAGCTAAATTGATGGCTTCATTATTAGTAATTAACATCAATGTTTTTAAAAATTATACTAAGAAGTAAAACTAGTAAGATAAGAAGTTTAAGGTTTAAAAAATTCAACAGATATTAGATAATCATAAAATCAACTAAAGATTAAATAAAATTAAAGAATTTGAAATACAGTTAAAAGAAGAATTTTAAGTTTAATTTAAAAAGAAACTATTAAATAAAAATTAATTGATTTATTTTGGCTTATAAAAACTTATTAATTTACAAAAATTAACTGATTAATTAATAAATTGATTGATTTTTAGCAACAAGAGTTATTAAAATAAATCGAACCAAAAGTTACAAACTGAATCGAAAAGTTAAACAGTTCAAAAATTTTATGATTAAACAAGCCAAATTGGTTGAATTTTTTAATCATCAACTTCCGTTAGGTTAAATTTTATTAGGTTTTAGTGTTATTGATACTATTTTAAAACAGTAACAATTTATTATTTAAAATTATATTTCTTTTATTAGATTCACATACGATAATTCTGAATAATAATTTTTATAATAAATAAAATTCAATAAAAATCTGCTCACCAACTGAAACGCCTATCATCACCAGCAAGATCATGGTTCCGAATTTATTTTTAAAAGTAATCGGAATTTTTTCAAATACACCTGAAATTGGGAGGCACCTTATGCCTTCTTCTTTTTTTAGTTTTTTGCAGCATCAAATTTTTTTTTCAATTACTCTGTTTTAATTATATTATATTAAATCTTATTTATATACTTATGTAAAATTTATATAAATATAAAGATAAAATTTAATAAAATACTATAATAATAATAATATTCTTAAAACTCATCGTTGCCTGTAAATCAAGTCAATCTCATGAAACGGCACAACCACTTGTTTCGTTGGTATGTTTCTGGTCGTTTCGGCAGTGACAGTGTGGGAGTTCATCTAATGTGGTGACTTTTTATACGTACCGAATACCGAGCCGCCTTTTCAAAAAATTGGCTAAAATTAGACCGTAATTTACCTCCCTCATACAGTGTCAGGTCGGAGTGTGAGGGCGCTTAAAGTGGGCGTTCCACCTTTTGAGTCCAAGGACACAGGTCTCTATCTTTCAAATCTATGTGTCTTCCACATATGTTATGGATTTGTATGAAGTGAATACGTGGTCTGTGTGCTTGTAGTGACTCAGCGCCATGTCAGGTTAGGGCAATCGTTTCAACTGGTTGGCCGGCGTCATGTCCCTCAACTTGTGGCCGACGTAATTTGATACAAACTTTAAAGAGCCTCCTCCTAAGAGTGGTTTGATTGGTGAAGTAACTTCGTGATGGTAAAAATATTTGTAGTGGGTTTGAAATTAATGAATAAAATATAATTAAATTAATGATTTAAGCATCAAATTAAATTTAATTGATTTAATTTAAAATTAATTATATTTAATAAAATTTAAATTAAAAAATAGTTACACTTTTAAATTATAAATTAGAATATAAAATTATAAATTATTATGTATATTTGATAATTTATTTATTGCACATCTAAATAATACTCCATCCGATTCATAATAAGTGTCGTTTTATAGGAATTTTAATTATTCAAAATAAGTGTCGTTTGTGACTTTTTATACATATTTATAATTTTACTTCCAAAATTATTCTTTAATTTCTCTCACATCTTAATTACACAGATTATATTTTCAAGGCATTTTAACATGTAATTAATAAGGGTATAT
>JANVCL010000007.1:24902315-24916513 GCA_026546855.1 Erythroxylum incrassatum | reverse complement strand
TTTATTTTCAATTGTGCTCATATGATTTTAAATTATTATATATATATATATATCTTATTCCTCCTATTGGGAAAGTTTTCCTTTCGTATACGATACATCCTAAAGAATAAGTTAAATAAAAGGTTGTTAAATGGAATTCACTTAACTTTGTTTATTTATAATACCATTTAAATTAAAAATCATATGAGCACAATTGAAAATAAATATAATTAGGATTATACACATTACATAAAATTAGGAACTCAACTTTTTCATATGTTAGAACATTTTGTATGGTTTTAAGATAAAGTTGATTAAACTACTATTTCAATATGTTATAATTGCGATTATATTTTTAAGTGAAGGTACAATTTTCTTTGTGGTTTAAATAATTTTAAAATTTGAAATTATTAAAAAAATACTTTTAAAATTTATTAAAAAAAATCTTACTTTAACAATAAAGAACACTTAACATAAACGTCAAATGTGATTGAATGATGATCCAAGCTAACTTTTAATTCAATCTGATTGAATTAAAATTGATTCTAAGTCAATAATTTAAAGTAGCTATAAAAAATTATCAATTTAATTCAAGTTTAATTAGTTTAATTTAAGTTTATAAGTTGAATTAGATCATTATATCTATAATATTTGATTGATTATTCATGCCTTTTGTTGTTATTTTTTAATAGAAGTTAAAAAAAGATTTTTTAATTAAAAATTACAAAAAAATAATTTGAGAATTTTTAAAAACTAAGAAATTTTTAGAAAACTGTATCCAAATTGAAAATGTTTCCACCTTATGATCTTAGAATTTTTTTTTAGAAACGGAGGAGCCTACAGTTGCTATCATTTGAATGCGTACTAAGTAAATTTTTGAATTGACGCAATAGCTTACAAATTAGGCCAATCAGGTACTCCGTGCTAGGTAAGCCGCATACACCAGGCTCAATCAAGAGAACATAAATAAGAAGATTTGAGCACAGAATCTTTTAACCTCGTATCTCCTACTTTACTAACTCGACTACCTCAACGGGACATCGTAGGATTATAATAATGTTGCACACTCTTGTTTTGAGAACCTCCTCCCTATTATCCATTTCCTTATTCTCCTTCATGAGAAAATCCCACTTGAAATTTCACATTTTCCCTTTTCTCACGCTCTCTCTGGTTTTTTCTATGTTAAACCACTCCAACCAAAGCTGACACACACTTCTACTCCTTGCACTAGAAGAAAATGGTGATACCTTCCTCTTTCTCCCCTCCAATTTCCTTCAGAATTTATCACCTCCTGCTCTACCTTTAGACCCCTTTTCTTTCTGATCATCAACGCACAAAGATACTCTTTTTTTCCCGATCATCAGTTCTTCCTGATGGGGGCTAGTTTATCATCAGTTTTAAGCTCACTGATCAATGAAGGGTCTTGTTCTTCAAGGCAAGGTCTTGGCGATGTTCCTGAGAACTGCGTGTCTACCATTTATATGTACTTGGATCCCCTGGAGATATGCAATCTGGCAAGATTAAACAGGACTTTCCATGGCGCTTCTTTGGCAGATTTTGTGTGGGAATCTAAGTTGCCCTCCAACTTCAAGTTTCTGGTGGAGAAAGTTTTGCATGAACCTCCACGGACTTTAAGCAAGAGAGAGATTTTCGCAAGCTTGTCTCGACCCAACTTCTTCGACGGTGGCAACAAGGTTTGCTTATCCCAATATCATGGAAATCTTGGAAACTTGTCTGGTTTTCTGCCAAGACATAATATATACATTGAATTCTTATGAGAATGATTCATATAACACGAGTTTAATTAAGAGGAGATGATGATTTCTTGCAGCAAGTTTGGCTGGACAAGAACAGTGGGAAGATTAATCTGTCAATTTCTTACAAGGCGATGAGAGTAACAGGGATTGATGATCGGAGATATTGGAATCATATTTCATCTGACGAATCCAGGTGCGAGATATAGCTTTTTTTTTTCCTTAATTTTTAAAAATGAAGTAATCAAATTCATTAGACAATGAATGTAAATCTCAATGTGGACTTGGACCAGATCGTTTACATGATCTTAGCATTTGATCTTTGCAATTATGATATTCAAAGTCTTTAGATTCTGTAATTAAAACAATATTAACTTTATACTTTGTTAATATTAATTTTTATAGAATATTAACACAAGTCCTTTGGCTTTGAACTTGGAAGGTTGTTTATGTATGTATTGGATAACTTGCCTTGTGAGTACTCTTTTGTTCCTTTTTCTTGGCATGACGACATAGTATTTGTATTAATTTGATTGCCGTGTCCCCTTGCAATTGCGTTTCAGTACGATATTATTTGTTTTACATATAATATCTTATGCTGTTCAAATCATTTAATATCTTATGTACGATATTAAATGATTTGAACAATTTGTTAGTATGAATTCAGGATTAAAAATCTTTGTTTTTCTTTTTATAATATTGTAGTTTTGGATAAACTAAATATATATTATTTAATATATTAATTATATATATAAATTATGAATAACTAAATTTCACTAAATAATTATTTAATTTTTGAAATTAAATTACATAAATATAATTAATCTTAAACATCTTTAAAATATATAAATTTTATTTAATAATTAGAATTTATTTAAAATAAATAAAATTTAATTTTAAAATTATTTATTTTAATAATAATTTTAATTATTAATTTGTTAATAAGTATTATATAAGGGATTAAAATAAATTTACTTAATTAAAAATAATTTATCTTTACGTTTTATCTAATATATAATTATCATCAGTGATAAAAAATATAACTACGATGTTAATAACAAAATTTTTTATTTGAAAGAAAAAAATTAAAAACCAAAAAATAAAACTATTTAGAGGATAAACTTACAAAAATATTAAGATATAGGATTATATTTTATATTTTATAGTTAAATAAATCGAGATTATTAATAGTTTTAGCAATTTTTATGTTTTAAGAACTATCACTTATCTCGTTGTCATCGTCATCATCACCACATCCAGTTTGAAGCTCTGCAATAAGGGTTATTATCTCACCTCGCCATATCGGAGCATCAAAGGGCATCCTATGTACATGCTCAAACTATCTAAGGCTTGTCTCTCATAACTTGTCAGCAATACTAACTACCTGTAGTCTGTCTCTTACCACACGATTTCGGACCCAATCTCTTTTAGTAATGTAACACATCCATCTAAGCATACGCATTTCTGCTACCACCAACGGTTGTGCATGTCTAGGTCTAGTACGTCAACACTCTGCCCCATATAATATTGTTGGCTGAATCACCATTTTATAGAACTTCTCTTTGAGTTTAAAAGGGATCTTTTTATCACATAAAACTCCTGATACACTTCGACATTTAACCCATCAAAATTTAATGCGATGTAACACATCATCATCGATATTATCATCTCTCTGAATGATAGATCCGAGGTACTTAAAACTTGATTTCTGAGGTATGATGTAAGTCTCAATTGCTACCATCGTCTCTTGTCCCATCTGGCTATCCGAAAAGTTGCATTCTAAACACTCTGTCTTGGATCTGCTCATTCTAAAACCTTTCGATATATACACCAAAGTACCTCTCCTTGAATATGTTTGGTAAGTACGTCTAATACTAATGTAAACAGAAAATAGCTTAAGGTCGAGCCTTGGTGTAGTCCTACACAAACGAAAAATGCTTCCGTGTCACCCCCTATCGTCCTTACGCTAGTCAATGCTCCTTCATACATATCCCTAATTACTCTTATATAAGTCATAGGAATGTCTTTTACCTCCAAACACCACCATATGAGTTCTCTATAAATCCTGTCATACACCTTTTCCAAATTTACAAAAGCTATATGCAAATCTCGTTTCCTTTCCCTGTAGCATTCAATTAGTCGTCGGAGCAAATATATTGCTTCTGTCATAGACCTATCAGGTCTAAAACGAATTGGTTGTCCAATACAGAAGCAACTCCCCAGATTCTCTTTTCAATTACCTTTTTCCACAATTTCATGATATGATTTAGTAATTTGATGCCTCGACTATCACTTATCTATTTATATTAATTTTTTTCTATTTGTTATACTCAAAATGATTAAAATTCTTAAATTATAACATTACATGAATTTAAAATCATGAATGGATAGTTAATTAACGAAATATAAGTAAAATTGTGATAATTAATTAATATTACAAAAGGGTTTAAATAAAAAAATTTAAAAAAACTAGAAATTCGACGTAATTTAAGTTTTAACCCTACATTTGACCAAAACAATATCTTCCAAGATGACAAAGATTAACTTGGAAATGCGTATGTTTTAATTGTGCAGTTTCCGTACAATTGCATATCTTAAACAGATATGGTGGTTTGAAGTGGTTGGTGAACTAGACTTTGAATTTCCAGCAGGAACATACAGCCTGTTCTTCAGGCTCCAACTGGGCAAACCCTCCAAAAGATTTGGTCGTAGAATCTGCAACATCGATCAAGTTCATGGTTGGGACACAAAACCTGTTCGCTTCCAGTTATCAACTTCGAATGGACAACGTGCGGTATCAGAATGTTGCCTGCGGGAACAGGAAAGTTGGGTTCATTACCATGCAGGTGAATTCACAGTAGAGAACCATAATCGACTGGTGAAGATAAAATTCTCAATGATGCAGATTGATTGCACGCACACAAAAGGTGGTCTGTGCTTGGACTCTGTGTTCATATGTCCTAGTGAGCTGAAATGCAGGTTGAAGCTATTTGAATCGAAATGCCAAGCTTTGATAGGTAGGTAAAGTATTGTATTATTACAAACATATTGTTTATGTATAGTTTTTCTTGATTTATCTATAAAACAAATGCTTACATACGAAGCAAAAGTCATTAAGGTTTGCTTCCATATGTTTTTTTTAATGATTGCTTGGTGGTTGTCTTGTTTAAGTTCTGGTTTTATTTTCTTTCTTTTCGTTGGCATAGCTTGAAGGTTCCATGTACATGAATCAAGGACTCGAGAGTATAGAATAAATGTTCTTTATTTATTTCTTTAATGAGAAGTTATACAAGAAGTAAGACAACCATCTTAATTACTTATATTTAGGATTTAGTGATTGAGATCAGGAGCTTTCTGATTCACTTTGGTCATAGTTTTCATCGATAATGAAATATCTACATATAGTATCTGTTCATCTTATGATCAAAAAGCAGGAAACAATTTGGAGAAAGTCGTGATAATGAATGTGTTAGCCAGTAAGATGTTGACAGGAAACATAAAACAATAACTCAGAACTCGATATCATATTAGCTGTTCACTTGTCTTCCAATAGATTAACCTTGCAAGACTTAACAGAAACTCTCAAAGAAAGAGAGAACGGAAAAAGAGAAAAGAAACAAACACAAGCTAATTGCCTAACGAAGTTCAAGTGCTATGTCACAGCAAATTCCTGGATCAAAAAAAAGAAAGTAGCTATTCCATTTCCTGTACATAAAAATATGGTTCAAACCATGTTAGTCACGCCTTCCAGCCATAGTCCATATTATCATCTAGGTCACTGTTAAAAAATCCAGGTTCAGTAAAGTCGTTGGCAATATCCTGAACCAAATCATCTGGAATATGGAGATTCTGAGGTAAATCGGGCACTTTTTGATTAAAACTACCATTCCCTCCTGAATCATTATTTGACACAGCAGCTATGAAACTGTTGCTCCGGCTAGGTGCAGGTCCTGAGATACTTCCTGACATCATGGAACGAGTAACAGGTGTTGCAGAAGGGTTGCTTCCAAAGCCCATTCCAGTTCTAGGAACAGTACCATGACCATTCTGCACACCGATGTGTTGTTGCATCCCTCCCCCACTGTTGCTAGACATCTCTTGCAGCAGTTGCTGGATCATCTGCTGCTGCTGCTGTTGCAAGGCTGGAATACCTTGAGAGGGTTGTGGATAATTCTGTTGAAGTAAGCTATTAGTGCTCAAAGAGCGCTGCTGTAACTGTTGTGGCTGTTGCAATGGCAGACTTGCACTTGAGAAACCACTTACAGATGCGTTTTGTACTGATCCTGGCATGAAACCAGCTGACCCATGGAAGTTTGGGGATGAACTTTGGCTGGAATTGTTGAAGGATGATGGAGATTCCTGCTGGATTAAGTTACTGCTCGAATTCATTGAGTTCTGCCTCATAAGCAGATTTTGGTAGTTAGTCAGGGCCAAAGCAGCCTGGGCCGAACCACTCAACGCTCCCCGATTAACCATGTGATGGTTGTTGCTCATGTGGTTGTTAATTCCAGGCTGCAATGCTGTTAGTTTGTTGAGGGTGTTTCGATCTGTTGGCAGCCCCTGAACACTTGCTAGCTGCTCCACGTCCTGCATCTTCTGCACCTGGGCCTTGGTCACAGTGGCATGCCGAAGATAATTTTTCAACCCCTCTGCACAAGTTAGGAGTAAAAATTTGCACAAGCAGGAGAGTGAAATCATAGTTTTCTCTGCTAGCGAGAATTTGTTAGCATCCCTAGTTCACATCCTTGGACTGACTTTTCCAAAAAAACTCGTTTCAAAGTTACAATGTTTGAAATAGAATCATCCGGAATAAGTTAGCAAAGAGGACCAAAAGTCTAAAATAAAAAGGTAGCAAATCCATTATTGTAGCAGTAACCATAGAGAAATTACCGATTGGGCCAACTTCGTGATCCCGACAGAAATCAACCAAATCCTTCATACTATTCACAACCTCAGAAATCTGTCAAAAAATAATTACAAGACTAGATATCAGCCTGATTTCACCAACACAAGCTAGTATCAGAAAGAGCTTAAACCTGACCTGCAAGCATCTGACATATCTCTTGGAAAAACCCAAATCATTTAGCGACTGCAACTCCAAACTCTTTGCAAGCTGGCGGCCAGCTGTAAGTACCCTGAAAAACAGTTGACATTATTTTAGACATAATAATTAGCAAAAATTGCAATTGCATCAGCCAAGTCCTGTGCAAAGTGAGGACCAAGGTCAAGTATGCAAATACAATAAAAGTAACCAATGGTGGTCTGAATCGAGTTTTAGAAGGCTATCCGCAGAAGCTTGCCATCAAAAGCAATCATGACTTTGTCCGTGGCATTATATTGGAATTGACCGTTTTGTCATTGCCAATGAGAACACAGTTCCAACTGCTGGCAAACTCAAAACAGTATACTTCAACTATTCCTAGTAGGCCATCTTGTACAACAACAACAAAAAAACTCATTGTTGAAACACTATCTTAATAAAGAGATTCGATTCGGAACTATTATATATCCAAGGTCCAATATTGAAATAATTTCAGAAGTTTTCCTTGACTTTGTCTGTGTCAACAAACAATTCGAAATGCCTCGACTTTTTTATGTTTAGAATAGGTCCGAGTCAAATAGCAATAATTCGAAGCAATTCTTTATGCACTATTTTGAAAACCCAAGGACTCAATTGCATGGATATGTAAACTACAGGATTTCCAATCCTAGCAGGAAAAGGAGGGAAACAGATACTCAATTTAAAGTGAGTAAACAGAATTCTATACTCGAATTGTTGAAACACTATCTTAAGGGAAGTATCCAATCCCTTCTCAAACACTTTAATTAAGCAGAGCGAGAACTCATAATTTACTTTTCAAACTCTTTACCAATCAATAGACTAGCTAAAGCCGTAAACAGTAATATATGTTTCCAAGGTTGGTGTTGCATCACATGCTGAATTAGAAGGTAGGTACAGATCAGTCCAATGTCAGGTCAAATCTTCTTACAGAAGTAAAAGAATTCCCGGTCAAGTTTGAGTCTCTTCATCCTAACCATCTAAAGAATCTATAGGCTTCAGGCAGACCCAATTCAATAGCATCTTATAGAAAAAGAAACTAACATATTTGAGTTTCTATATTGTCTTACATATTACTATTTGATTGCAGATCCTGTTGAGAAACACCATCGGGTCCGCTTTCAGCAATTGTGCTCTGACATTTCTGTGCAACTTGAACCAATTGATTTACCTGCAGGAGAAATCAGAACATTAACTACAATTTCACATATCTGAATAAAATTGCAGTAAAGCAACCATAATTTTTAAGGCCCTTGTTAAGCAAATAACTTTAAAAGTCACAAAGGATTGGAGATTCAAAACAGATCTTTAAAACATATTTGTCTTTTTTTCATCTGGTTATTTGACCTTTAAAAATTGAGCTAGAGAATACTTCTTATACAGTTTGATACCACATCTCCCAGCACTTTCAGGAGTTGGTCCAGAGGAAAATTTAAGGAACATTTTGAATAGTATCATCTATGAAAAATTGCAAAAGTTCAAATCTTCTCACAGACCATCCATGCATATTGCAAACATAATTTTAGGCAATAAAACTAAACCAAGACAAACAAATTACAAAAATCAGTACCTGAGGTGCAACAACCCTCCGTGGAAGGAGTTCTTCATGGCGCCGTGCACAAAACTCCCAAGACAAAATCTGTAATGCAAAATAATGCTAGCAGGTTATCTCAAGGACTATATTATCAGATACAACTGGTCATCATAGAATGCTATTATTGACCTTTAAGTCGTGAGAGAATATAATACGGAGCTGGCCCTCACGAACTACACGAAGTTGCTCATAGACACTCTCTTGGACTGCCTTTCCATACTCCAACATCATTACTCCAGAGGGAAATCTACACTCTCGTGGCAGGTCCAAAAACAATAGCTCATCAATGACACCACTGCCAAATTTGATTTCATTAAGTCTAGGAAGGACTTCAAAGGTTGCCTCTGTAGACATACATCATATAGTTAGTATAAAATGAGTTAAAGCAAACGAAACTCAAAAGAATACAGGACAGTAGCAGAAGAATCAAAGAAGATAACAAGATGTCATTTATTATACAATGCTCTTGATAGTCTCAAGTTGTCTCTTCAAAATCAAAATGCATTTTATACCTGAAGCAAGCAATAATTCTCAAAGCAACACTGTAATTCTTTATGGACTATAATATAATGGCAGTTATCAAGAAGCAAAACTTCTAATAAAAGGAACGTATATAGTTTTTTTACCAAATCCTCTTCCAGATTTAGAACCACATATTTCACAATGCCACGCCTCCTGCAAAACAGATAGTTGGACATTAGGATGCGTGAAAACTGATAACAAAGCCTACAAAGGGTCAGTCATGCATCTGAAATCAATCTGTAGTTAATAGAAAAATCCAAGACATCAATTTATTTCACACATGATTGAGAATGATAAATAGCTTAAATTTTGTGAGGACATCAACTGTATAAGTTTATCACGAAGTAGTAGCATGTCAATAATAATTGCTACAGCAGCTTATTTTTAATAAGTAAGCAAGATACCATAGCTGCCTGGGGGAAAACACCGAGTGCATGATGCCCCACATTATCATATAATGACAAGCACCATCTTTTCTTTGCACGAGGTGAATAGTATTCTGCCACAAACTTCCTCCAATAAGCAATACTGTTATCCTGTCATACCAATAAAGCTATATCAATATTTAATTCCCTTAGTGCTTCAGGACTTGCAAAAATAAAATTCAGGTAGCTATACAGGATCATATGTTCACAAAAAAGGGTAATGAGTCCCAATACAGATTTATGCTTAGAAAGAAAATAGAAGGTTGGTCCCATGCAAAAGACCCAAATGAATCAAAAAGCAAAGCATCAAGAACATACAGCTGGCCGTTGTCTCTGATGATATAAGTATTGCATCAACCGACGAGTACATATGCCCCCATTATCAGAGGGTCGCTTTACAGCAGGCGCCTGCTGCATTGCCTGTTGTTGTAGTTGCTGCCTCAATTGCATTTGCTGCTGCTGTTGTTGCAATTGAGCTCTCTGCAGTGCTGGCATAGACTGGAGAATTTGCTGCTGATGTCTCAATTTTTGTTGTTGAAGAAAGCTTTGCAGCTGCGGATTTCGGCCTTGCAATTGCATGGTGTCCTGCATCTGCAACAATTGCTGCAGCATTGGCTGTCGCAGAATATCTTCCTGCTTGATGTCCAGTCTAGGTTTCTTTTGAACCTGATATAGATTAGTAGGATCTTGAATGAAAGTTCCCGCTGCACGCGGGCCCAAGGATTGTAGAACTTGTCCAGGTTGGGAGGCGGGAAAGGATGTTGCACTCGAGCCCCCTTGCTGCTGATGCTGACTTTGCTGTAATTGGTGTGCACTCGGGTCTTGCTGCACTACAGAGGATCCATCAACTACTGAAGAACCTGAAACACTAATATTATTGGATGAGAAAGACATTGGTGATGCTGGCAAGCGCATATATGACTCGGTATTGATGCTTGCACTTCTCTGTAATTGGGGACCTCCTGACAGGGCCGAATTGGCATCAGTGACCAAAGAACTTGCTCCAACACTTGGTCCTGAGTTTGTCACACTGTTCAAAACTGCATTATTCATGTCTCCAGAAACTGGAGCCAAATTGGCACGCCCAGTTCCAGGAACTGAATTGGATGAGTTGCCGAATGAAGTGCTCAAGTGAGAGTTAACAATAGCTTGGGACTGCCCATCCCCTTGGAAGAAAATTCCTGAGCTTGAGGAGGACTGGGCTAACCCTCCAGCCACGCGAGAAGTTGCCATGGCCGGCACTGCGCCCTGGTGGCTGGAGTCTAAGTAGCTCTCCAGAGCCAGGGTGTACGAATTTTAGCGATAATAATCACACTCAGTCTGCTCAATATTGTTAAAAGCTAAACTGTTCCAGGAAACTGCAAAAGGGTTCGCAGTATAAATGACTCATCAGTAAAATGCGTATCCCCTTCAACAACCATAGAGAAACAGAAGTCTGATTGCTTCTGTTAGCAATATTACTAACCAATGAAAAGGATGTCAAAAATCTACAGGCTCTCTCAACTAGACCAAATGAAGTGCAATATTTTCTAGCCAGATGGGCCTTTCAACAATTTGCTGTCTGGATCTAAACAAAGTTCAATCAAAATACAAAAACGGAAAAACAGGATTAGCTGCAGAAAAACACATGCTTAAAAGAGAAAGAAAAAAAAAAGAGAGATCTTCCTTAAAAGTACCTTCTCCACAAAAATAATCTATTGCGACTCAAAACACAGTAGAAAGATTGAATCTTTCCAAACATAATCTTTCACAACACCATAAAAGCACTAATTTCAGTAAACCCAAGAAAACCCTAGTTCAAACCCAAAAAAGCTATAACACAGCACTAGAACCAGCCAAAAAAAAAAACCAAATTTAGGTGAGATAACGGCCTAAATCCCAAACCTAAGAACTCAAGCCATCAACGGCTAATAAAGCCTGCATTTCAAGTCAATCCCAACAACTGGGATTCACAACAAAAAAGTGAGAGTAAACTCAAAACCAAGAACAACAATGCCCCAAATTCCCAAATCAAAAACCCCAGAATAAACCCACGCCCCAACCTTAACTAAACCATCCAATCAGAAACTTAAACCGAAAGATCAAAAGATCAAGAAGAAATCTTGCGCTAGAGATCGATCAAAGTTAGCACCTTTAACACTAATACAAGCTTAAAAAGAATAAAAGAGCTCAAATTTAATCTCTTAAACAAGAATTCAACTAAAGCGACTAACCTGGAGAGAGCAAGCTGGATAAAGCTAATTTTCGCTTTATATTAATTTATTTTCTTCAATTAATTTGTAACCGAAAGAAGCTGCTTATATACCTCGCAGAGAAGTGGTAACCGGCTACACCAGTGACCCTGTCGGGCCTGTCCACATATCACCAGCTGTTTTGGGTCAGAGAACAGACGCGTGTCCTTAATAGTAAGGCCGTGTTTGGGATGAGGAAAAAGCAGATGAGTTGGAAGGGGAATAATTTTTGTTGGGAGCGTTTCTTTTTATTCTTTAAAGAGATAATATATTCAAAAAAGAGTTTAATTTTTTAATTTTTAATTCCATATTTAAACCCTTTAAAATTTTTATTTTAATAATTAACTTATCAAAAATTAGTATAACTCAAGTTACGGAGCAATTCACAGCTGCTACCCTTTAGATACATATTAGATAAACTTTCGAATTGACGCAATGGTCTGTAAATTACGTCAATTGGGTGCTTTGCAGTATACAAATTTTATATGACAGGCTCGATCGAGAAAGCGTAAGTAGGGGAAATTAAACATAGGATTTTTTAGTCTTATATTCCTCTACTCCACCAACTCGACCATCCCTTAGGAGACCCTAATGAATACATTATATGGGTTAAAAAAAATTTTGATCTAATTTTAAAAACTTAGTTATTAAATTAAAAATTTTAAAATTTTAATTAAAATATTATACAAATTAAACAATGTTTAAATTATTATTCCATCTTTAATTTTTCAAGTGATAGGTTTAAAAGGTAAATTAATGGAATGTGAATTAATTAATAAGAACATTATTTTATTTTTAATAAAATGAAATATTTAAGTAGATAATTCTTCTTTTTTAATTTTTACATTTTAAAAAAGTTCTGATAATTAATTATATTATGATCTTATCTAAAAAAAATTTAGTCCCATAAATTTTTAATCGTATATTAATAAATTAATATGATATAAATAAATTGAAAAAATTAAAACTCTTCGATATATTAAATTTCCCCATTAAAAAAGACATGGTAAGGGGTAAAAGAGTCCTTGAAGTTTATTATCTTTGTTAAAAAAAATGGTGGACGAGTTCTTTAAGGCTTAAGCAATGATCTATCACCAAATGTTATGAAATTAGTGGTATCTTGCAAAGTGGCCAAAATCATATGGCTGGGGAATATTACTTTAGGTATCGTTCACAAGGAAATTCCCTAACATTATAATTCAAATATAGTAATAGAGAATTTGAAGAATAAAAATATAAATAGTTTCATAAAAAATAATAATACAAGAATCTTCGATAATTATCATTAAAGTAAATGAAATTTAGTTTTCATTATAATAATAATATTCTTAATTGTTATTTTATTTGTATATATTAAGACAATTGTTAAGTATATATTATAGAAGCGAGTCTTAAAGCAACTTTAGTAGACCTCAATTTATAGAAACGACCTCTTCGTAAAATATAAAGAAAAGACTACATACATTATGATCTTTCTCAGACTCCAACAAAACGAAAAATTTTATATACTGATTATGTTGATTTTTAAGTATATATAATAATTTATAACTTATACATTTTTTATAAACTTTTTAGTAAGTTAATAAATTTAAATAAAGTGATTTAGCTAATTTTGATACTTTTAATGCGTCTTCATTTTCAACTCGTCTTTTTAGTCACCATAACGAATAAAATTCAATTTTCTTTATGATGATGATATTTTATATAATAATTCATAAATTATTTTATGAATTCATAACTTATAATTAAGTAACAAAATTTTAATTATGATGCAACTTTGCTCTCAATCTTTCTTCCAAAATCATTAAAGTAAAAACCAACCTCCAACCACGACCTAAAAGGCTCGGTATTAATAGATATATAGGTGAGAAACTCTAACCTTTGGATAGGAATGGTTTTGTAGGGGACGAAATCTTCTATTCCACAATCCTTGTTCTCATCCTGTGCCATTACACGACATCCTAAATTTGTGGATGTCATGTAATAACATTAAGTGGGAATAGGGTTAACGAAACAGACGATTTCGTGCCGTTTTGAAGTAGCCTCGGAAGAAATTGTACCACGTTTAAAAGAGTTCATATACAATCAAGACATCACATTTTAACTCAAAAGTTAATAAACTATAATTCATATTTTTGTAACATTTTTTATTTTTATATCTTTTTTTAATAAACTATGATTCATATTTTTGTAACTTTTTTAATTTTTTTATCTTTTTTCGATATGGAATTGCTCCACTTATAAATTTGTATTATTTCAAAACTTTCCTTATCGTGGCTCAAATCATGTCATTCACTGTATAGTTTATACCTACAACACAATAATCATTAAGTGCATGTTATACGAGGTTTCAAATGATATGGTCGTATTAAAATATGTTGGGTACCCAGACAACTACTTGTAGGGTAGATATTAAACTATTGGTTGTTTGACGTCAATTTGTACAAGTAGCTAAACACAGGTCCACGCGCATAAATGGCCTCCTTTGAATCTAGATTTTTTGTTCAATATTATGGTGTTTTATTGTATCCAATAAATTTCAGTCATTTATTTATGTGAGACCCGCGTGAGGTCCACGTAGGACCTACAAAATAAATACCCGAAATTTCATGAGACAGAATAAGACAAAGTAAA
>JANVCL010000007.1:24889385-24901023 GCA_026546855.1 Erythroxylum incrassatum | reverse complement strand
GTGCGCTATCAATGGTATCATCAGCTGTAGTGATTTCCAACACTGGCATCTCCTCGAACACCTCGATTACAACAACCAGACCAGAAACACCCTCCAAACTTGCTGGTGTGACGGCTCCCATTTGCTCTGGCATTTGATCGAACACCACGGGTTCATCAAGGACTTGTGATTCCATAGCTTTACCTTCATCAGCGATGAGCGCAGGTCCAGTCATGTCTCTAAGAGCAGGGAGGAGATCCAAGAGTTGGTGGAGAAGAAGTGTAATCTCTGCAACCGTATGATGCATCTCGGATGTCGACGCCGCCATGGCCTTAACATTATCCGCGATGGTGTCAAGATCAATTTGGTGTTGATGTTGAACTCGAAACCGCTGCAAGAGTGCCTTCTGAAACGCCTGCCAACTAGAGAGTTGATGATTTCGCAACATCCAGTCAAACCAATAGGCTGCTTCCCCATCAAAATAAAACGAGCTAATGGTAACTCTATCATCGTCACGAATCTAGTAGAAATCGAAGTAGCGCTTCGCCTGGATTATCCACCGATCTGGATCGAAGCCTGAAAACCGAGCCATCTTCACTTGTGCCAGACGCGTTTGATCATCGAAGTGGGAGGACAGAGTGTCGGTGTCGGATCGGAGCATCGATTGTGTATCAGTGAGAGAGGTGAGGCGTTCATCCATAACACGAAACCGGATCTAGTGCTCTCCCATCTGTTGAGAGTTCAATGAAAGCACCATTGTTGTGAACTGTAAATAACAAAGAGAGCTAACTGGAAATTGATAGAAATTAGAGATATTTGTATTGATTAAAAAAGAAATACAAGATTCAAATTAAGAGATAGATGAGGAAATTCTGAAACCGGATTCACTAATTCAAAGGGGAACAAGATTGCTTCAACAGAGAGGAGATGAGAAGAGAATACAGAGAGATGAGGATGAGAGGAAGAAATACATTTTTCATAACAATTCGCTTAACCATTCCCTTAACTGAGTTCTCCATATAAGCGACCATCCACCGAGAGGGCTTAGAGCCAACTTGCTCATCTTTACTATTGGGCTCTTGTTGTAATTCACGCGCGGCTCTACTTGGTACATAACAAACTCAACAACACTTTAGCTATTTTTCAAGCTCAGACCGGCTCATTGTTAAGCCTAATCCTATCTATCAGAGCAGAAATACTGATCAGAAAGAGGAATGAATTTGCTAACAAACTTCTTGAAGTGGTGCAGAACAAATATGAGGCCATAAATCTGATACGTAGACATGCTTACTGAAATATATCCTGCTAGATCTTCTCCATCGTGATCAGCCTCACGTTTTGGAGAGGTTCCTCGAAATCTGGATCGTAGCACCACAGCAAGATCATTGATGATTCACCATTGGTACTTCCAGTGATTCTTCATGTCGCTAACCTAGTTAATGGAACAGAATATAGCAAAGCATTACCAGGAACAAAAGCAAGTACATCACAGTTCATAATAGGAAACTTGACAAAGAAACCTGTCCAATGTCTTTTCCAACAAGACGGGAATCTAAAGCATCTGCGACTTTCATTACTCTACTACAGTTTTTTCTATTTCCTCGTCTGCTCCATTTCATAATTATTTTATAATCTAAAAATTATTAGTGTAATTGTAATTTTTAAATACGTATTGAATTAATTTTTGAATATTTATCTAATTACTTACAAATTATCACTTCATAAGTGAACTTACTGATATGATTTTGAACCATGGTCTCATCGTAGGCATTCTTTTTCTCATTATGATAAGAAGATAAATATATATATAAGTTATCTTAAATTAAGATAAAATTCTTATTATTATGAGAAAATCATATAAAATATACAGAAAATAACATAGTTTATTAAATATATAATATCACTATTAATTCATACACTTGTCATATAGTTCCAGGCTCTAGTAAACTGTATGATCTATTCATGAACGTAGTCAGGGACCTGGACTCTACAAAGCTTCAGCTCAAGCTTTCAGAGGTTCTTCAATATCATATACAGCTTTAATGGTTTACGGAGAGGCTAGATTATTAAAAGGATTATGTTAGCAAACAGACATTAAGATAAGATAATCGAGATAGGGACTCGTTATGAATTTCAGTCTAATGAGACAGATCCAATAATACATCTCTTATAAAATCAAAGACTAATAAGCAAGGTAGTTCCTTTGAAAAAAAAAAAAGCAAGGTAGTTCATGACATTTTATAGGTTATGGATGAAGTAAAACAAAGGCTCATATTTTACTTCTTTTTATTTTAAATTTTCGTAAAAAAATAAAAAGAGATAAAATAAGAAATTTTTTATTATTTTTTATTGAGCTCTCGGCTTGCATAAGAAATAAAATGAAAACTCTTTATTAATTATTTTAGTTTTCACGAGGATGTGCCCTGCATACGTGCAGAGACTGCCAATACTCCCTCTAATGATGACGAAATGCATGCCTCGTGATTATTGATAATTCATTTATTTCTAACACTTTCTAAACAAACAGTATAACAACTTATATTCTATTATTTTGTGACATATATGATTGAGAATACTGTATTCTAACGACCACTTTCTAGCATTTCTTCCTTGCTTTTCCTCTTCTCTCACTCTCTTTTATTTCCCTTTTTTAAAATCTCACCTAAATATTGATACGTACGAGCTAATAAGGTAAAAGAGTTTGGCTACATAGGTTACTAATAGGATGAGATGGAACGTAACACATTTCTATCGTTTGATTGAAGATTTCATAATAGAATAAAATAGAATGGAATGGAATCGAAGGGTTTCATGTTACGTTCCATTTTATCCTAGACAGTAAAAATATGAAACCTTCGATTTGAAGGGTTTAGGATGGAACGTAAACTAATAAATACATACTACCTAATATATCCTCGATAATTTTTTTAATACCAACTGTGACCAATTCATAATATTAATATAATAAATTTTAATATAATAAATCTTATTAAATAATTAATAATATTATTTTTATATTACTAATAATAATTTTTTATATATTTACCAATAAAATAAAAAAAATTTATAAAAAATTTTATTTTTATTTATATATAAATATATACAAATAATTAAAGAATAATTTTTTATTTATTTTCTATTTTCATTAATAAAAAATATTTAAAATTATTCTTTAATTGTTGTATATACTTCTATATAAATAAAAATATATAAAAATTATTTTTAAATATAAATCACATAGAATAAAATAAAATAAAATTTATTATATAATTAATAATACTATTTTTATATAATTAACAATATTATTATATAAACATCAAACTAAACACTATATTACATTCTATTATATTATAAACTGTTTCGTTCCGTTCCATTATATTATATTAATTAACATCAAACTAAACACATCATAAAGAGATAAAATGAGTTCTTACCCATACTGATTCAAAGATGATAAGCTTAGTATTATAAGTTTTCGCACTTAATTTTAAATTATTAATTTGTTATTCGTAAAGCAAATTATTTGAATCATGCATGTATTTAAAAGATTATTTACTACACGTCCAAAAAATAATGAATTATATAATAAAAAGCAAAGGAAGAGATTGTGTATGTCCAGTTGCCAAGTGTTGGACAAGAAAATAATAACACAATGAATAATATAATCCAAGATAAAGTTTTCTTTTGGTGAGGGCCTACGTAATTGGAAATAAGAGGATCCAAATCGAAGTTGGCAATCTGTTTTCCTTCTAAATTTGATTGACATATAACGTGATTACACAGCAATTTAGCTCGTGATCACTCGCTTACAACTTGCAAACAATTTCATTTCGTCTTACGTAACCATGTTGTGTTACTTTAAATTTTATAATAACCCGACTTGACTTATGACCTAACATAGAAATTTTGGGTGATTAAAAATTAATTTGTGAGATTTATAATGATACCGAAAGATAATTGAAATATGTCATACTTTATATTATTTTATTATAGTAATAAAAATAAGATTAACTTAAATTTGTTGGATTTTTTTTAATTTCACATATTATTAATATACTCGTAATTTTTAAAAATTATTAATAACTCTCTTATAATTTCAGTTTTATAACATTTAAAAATTGTAAGTGTAAATTCTAAAACAATGCCATTTTTTATACCATACGTGACGTTATACGACATAGTTTTGAAATTCACAATTAAGCCTTTGTTTGATTGGGTTTATACTAGTAAAGTTTTTATAAGTAGAATTCTTTTTGTAGATCTTTTCTGAGAAAAACTTTTCTAAAAAGCTAGTTGACTGTTTGACTGTTATTTAAAAAGAGCTTCATACAGTAGACTATTTGGTAACATAAAAATAAAAAATACTTTTAATTTTAACTATATTTTATTTTGTAATAAAAAGTATTTATGCATATAAATATTATTTAAATTATATTAAATAATTTACAAAGTACAATATATTAATTGTTATATAATTTTAAATCATATGAAACATAAATGAAAATATATCTAATCAAATCTTTTATATAGATTATAACATAAGTAAAATAATGTTGAAAATAAATATTAAAACATATAAAAAAGTTAACTAATATTATATAAATCCCAAAATAAATATCCAAGTTGAGTAAATAGTTAAATATATAATAAATAGAAATATGAGTTTGTGAATATTGTGAGAATTATGTATAAAACATAAGGATAAAATAACTAAATATAAGCTCATTAATTGATCTCAAAAATTTTTTTTTGAAAAATTTCAAATTTGAGCTTTTAAAAAAAACTGTATTTTAGCTGCCAAAAAAGTTATATCTATTAAATAAGTATTTTTTATTTTACAGTCAAACATCTTTTTTTAAGACTTTTGTGGTAGAAAAAAGTATTTATTAACCTTCTAAAATTTCATCCAAACAGAAAACATGGGTTATAAAACCAAAATTATAACAAATTATTGAAATTTTTTAAAAATTAAGAGTACAATAATAATAAGTAAAATTACAACAAATTTTAACTTAAAAATAAATTTCTTAGACTGTAAATAAACCGAATTAACTAAAATTTGTATTTTTTTCTGAGATTCAAACCTCTAGTTTCACGACCTCTTTCCTTTCACCTGTCCCGTTCCTTAGAGGTTGGATTTTCAATTTTCCATATGTGGTTAGAAGTTAACTAATCAAGGAACTAGCCAATAGGACGACACTTGTACTACCAGCCTTTTGAGAATTAAGCCGATTAGGGTTGAAAATTTGCAGGTGATTAGTTAACTTTAATGGCATATCAACGATCGTAACATTTCTCTTTAAACTTTGGTTTTTGGTGGAAGAAAGCATGCGATGAACAGAGATATGAATTCTTTTGTTGGACTTAGACAAAGGTGACATGTTGTGGACTCCTCACCAACACCTAGTAGATCGACAAGACTAGGTACAGGAAGAGCTCAGATTTTTTGACTTGCAAGACAACAATGGAGGTTGCGTGCCAACTGATGTTCCTTCCTATGTTATACTTCCAACACACCAACTACTCTTTTATGATAATATAACCATACTCGTTACTTTTTAATGCATATTGAATAAACTTTCAGATGAGTTCAATCATTTACTCGTAAGTATTGTAAGACTACGTACCAGTGGCTTACGGTAAAAGTTTGGGCAGTGCAGAAGAAAAGAATTGAGTGTCTAGATTTTTTATCCAATTTTATAGTATTTTATTTTATCTTATAAATTTTAACTATTTATTTATAAAAATCTTGCGTGAGCTCCACATAATAAGAGACTCGCATAAATAAATAGCTAAAATTTATGAAATAAAATAAGACACCAAATAACTTAACAAAGTATCTCATACGAAAGAACGGATGACATGACGTAGGCTTGGGCAGGTGGAACAAATCAATGTTTTTTATAGCAATGTTCTTATCATTTTCTGTGGAGACAAACAGTACACGTACAAGCACAGTGGTTAAATGTTTTGTTTTTGTTCCATGAAGCTACAGCGAGGGAACCAAAGTAATTAATCGCTAATCACTCTGATTTAATAATCATAATTGGTCGGTCTCCTGTCTCTAATTACACATCTCCCTCAAAACCCTAATGCCCCATCAGCTTATCTCGACACTACCATGTTAAACTAACGTTTATGCAATATAGTAATTACTGAAAAATACTGTTTACCACTTTAATCATGCCGATAAGATAGAAGAATAGATCTCTTGTTTCGATTATAACGTTCCTATCATATTCTATTAAATCTTATCTACACATTTGTGTGAACCTCACATAAATATATAAATAAAATTTAATAAAACAGAGTAATTGAAACAAAAAATTTCATACGATAAATTAGAAGTTTAAGTTTCCGATTTTAGTCGAACTTGAACTTTCTTTTCTTTTATAATTTTTGAGTTTTGAGTTCAAAATCGAACTATTCAACTTAGCTTGAGATACTTTAAAACTTGAAATTTTAAAAAATAAAGTAAAAATAATGTGATTTTTAATTCTAAATTTAAAAAATTATCATGCTAAAAACTTCTCAAAGTCAAATAAAATCAACCGTAAATTATATGTCTCGAGTTTAATTGAATTTTAGAATAAAATCGAAAGATAAAGTTAAACCTAAAATATAAAGTTGAAAATTGTATTTTATTATTCCAAATTCATAGATACGTTAACAAATTAGAGTAGTCAAATTAAAATTAAATAATGAACCTAATTTAAATTGATTGATATCCACAAATTCAACCTACAAAAAGTATGTTTTTAATTTTTATTTGAATTTTAACATTTTAAATTAATAAATATGTTATTTTTGAAACAAATATAAAAATTAATTCGACATCAAAATTACTTCTTAATGATGTATTATGACCATTCCGAGGTTTTTTCTTACATAATAAAAGGTGACAAAAAGAAATTACGTATCTTCAAAAAAAAAAGTATAACAAACATTATTCTATGTCGGGAAGACAAGTAGACAAAACCTTATCGTCATTAAGTAGATTGCAATGTCTTAATCAAATCACCGCCCCCACGTGCGAGGACTTCATCGAACGGCTGAAAAACTGCCACGTTTTCGCTTCAAGCGTGTCATTTGGCTCTTACAAGATTGTCGGTGGCAGCCTGTGTAGTCAAACCAAGTCAAAAAGGGCGACTCCCCTAGGAGCCCTTGATTTCACAACAATTATCTTTATATATATATATACATTAGATATCCCACCTTTTTACTACACTAACCCCAAGTTCCTAAAATCTCACCATGACGAGTAGTCAGTTGTTGATTGATCATTGATCCTGTTTAGCATCAAGTTTTCAACAGTCTCGAGTTTTTTAATAGCTTCAACTCTCACACTGTTGCTGAAAACGAAACTTTCATAATTGACCAATCAAAGAATATGCTTAAGAGACTAGAGGATCATCAACAAGAAAAATTTCCCTTTCCTCTCCTTTTTAGTGACTTGAACTCAAGAGCTTCTACAAAAAGAGAGTCTTAAGTGAAGAGTTGAAACTAATCAGACCATTCTTACTTGTCACAATTATCTTAATGGTATAGTTCGTTGCCACATGTAATAATGTATGTAACAATTAAATTTATATTTACTATAATAATTATTTTTATTGTACTATATGAACTAAACAAAGTAACATATAAATTAGGTTATTAACCAATAATTCTTTAAATTATTAAAGTGAGAAGCAATCCATTTTTAAATTAATAAGCGCATAAAAAAGCAAACTTTATTAGTTAGATCATCCCTTTGAGAACTATTAAAATTTCTATGTTAGAAAGACAAACTAATCTATTAACTAGCTTAGCATTGTTTGCCTTTAGTACTACATGTCTTTCTTACCTTGTCATTGTCAAGACAAGACCAGCAGGAACACCTAAATAGAGAGTTAGGGGGAAAGGTGTCAAGTAGGCTACTACTCACTAAATTATATTACAGAAGAGAAATGGAAAATAATTTATCTATCAATTAAAATAACATTTTTAATTACGCATTATTGAATCTTCTAATTTTTAATACTTTAAAAGTTACAAAATTTTATAATTTTATAATTTTTTAACTAAAATTGTTGGAAATTTTATATTTATAAATCTTATTCCACTTATTCATAAATTTTAATTGAAACAACATATTTATAAGTTTATTATTAATTATAATTACAATTTTATTAAGTTTTGTGATATTTTTATAAAAAAATATAGTGCTAATATAATAAGTAAATTGGCCCTCCAGCTAATTTAATGACATTCAAATAATTATTTAGACTTTAGAAGAATTGGTTAATTAAATAGAGAATATATAATTTATAAAAAAATAAAATTTGATAAGATTTAATAATTTTATTTATTTGAGAGCCAATTAGAATTAGTAATTCCATTAGTTTTGGGGTTACTAAAAACATTTTTATAATATAATAAAATGTCAAATTTTCATTGGAACACGTGTGAACAAAGCGATGATGAACTCGACCTGACATCCAACCTCCACGTGTCCAACCCACCATCTACACCCCCAACAACTACACTCTCATTCACAACACAATGATTGGAATGTTCATGATTGCCCCTATTACTCCATATGTCTCTCATACAAAGCTAGTCCATCATTTGTTTCCATAGACTAGCATACAACAAAACACTCATTCCCCCTCTCCTCCCATTAACCTTGGACTCAAAAGGTTGATCCCTAACTTCAAGGACCCCCAGTCGCAGACCCGACCATCCTCCCATTAACCTTAAACAGTAGCTTTGGCGGCTTTCGTAGTTACTGGTTAGTTATCTTCTTTCCTCTTTTTTCTTTTTCTTCAACTAAAAATTATTTTTTCTTTATAATAATTTTCAATAATACAATTTAATTACGATAAATTTGTGTATTTAAATCATAAATTCGAGTGTGTTTATACATGTTTATAGTTCTCAGGTCACAATACCAGCTTAGTTAGCTGTCCACTCGTTTTTATAATCACTCCACGTTTTCCTCTCGTATCTCCTATTCTTCTTTGAAATCTCCAGAGCAGACACAGAGAGAGAGAGAGAGAGGGAGAGGAGGTCGAGAAGCAATAATTATATTTTGAGATACCATTTTGGTTGGTTTTTGAATTTTTAGTGGTTTTTGATGATTTTTTAGAGGAAAGTTTTGATCTTTTTTATCAAAGACTTGACCTTTTTTGGTTGCATTTGTGTGGAGGAGATCTGGGTGGTGTAGATTCTTCACCACTGACATTTGGCAGATTCTGGGTTTCGGGGTTTTCTTGGATTGGAAGAATTTGTAAGAATCGTTGGTTTTTCTTTAAAGAGACGCCATTTGATTCTACGGAGACGGAACAAGATAGTGGAAGTGCCACTTTCTCTCTCTCTCTCTCCACGCGTGGCTTTTGAGATTGGACTCGGGTAATGTTCGAGTCAAAGGTTTCTAAAACAGGGACTATCAGCTGCTGTCTGAAACGGGCGTGTTTGATTTCTAACATAGATCGTGTGGAGATACTGTTCTCGGAGATCTGAACCCTCTTTGTATCTTAAAAGTGCCATTAATTTTTGTTTCTTGTAACGCATTGGGAGAGGAAAAGAAGATGATGAGGATGAAGAATGGACCGACAGGGTTGTCGCCGATGAACGGTGGTGGCGTCGGCGAGTCTGGTGCCGAGTGGGAGGTTAGGCCTGGTGGCATGTTGGTACAGAAGCGAAAACCGGACTCCGATCGGGGCTCCGTCCCGCCACCGACAATTAGAGTTAGGGTTAAATACGGGTCAACGTACCACGAGATCAATATCAGCTCTCAAGCTACATTTGGTAAGCATATCCTACTTGTTCATGCATTACACAAAGTTTACAATTTCCGTGATTTTCTCTAATAGTTGATGAAGATGTGATTCTTTTCTAAAATTTCTGGGTTCAGGGGAGTTGAAGAAGATCTTAACAGGAAGAACAGGACTCCACCACGAAGATCAGAAGCTGGTTTTCAAGGACAAAGAGAGGGATTCCAAGGCATATCTCGACATGTCCGGAGTGAAAGACAAGTCAAAAATCGTGCTTGTTGAGGACCCGATTAGCCAAGAGAAAAGATTGCTTGAGATGAGAAAGAACGCAAAAATGGAGAAAGCATCAAAGTCCATATCAGAAATCAGCTTGGAAGTCGACAGGCTCGCAGGCCAGGTAAAAGTCTCAGACATCAGTAACAGTTTTTCGAAACACTAACGTTGGATGTTGATATTTTTGCCTACATTGGTCAGGTATCGGCACTTGAATCTATAATTACTAAAGGCGGAAAAGTAGCAGAGAAAAGCGTGATTAGTGTAATTGAGTTACTGATGAATCAGTTGCTGAAACTGGACGGAATTGTGGCAGATGGTGATGTGAAACTACAAAGGAAAATGCAGGTGAGAAGAGTTCAGAAATATGTTGAAACTCTGGATATGTTAAAGATCAAGAACTCTGAACCCAATGTTAGTAATGGAAACCACACCCCAATCAGTCCCCAACAAAAGCACCCAAATGGGCAGAGACTAGCACCGATTCAGGAACACCAAACAAAGCATACCAAGTGTTCGACGTCAGGGCAAGTGGTGGTCACAACACAATGGGAAACATTTGATTCAACTCCGGCGGTCCCCGCATCATCAACATCTAGCATCACCAATAATGGATCCGCTCACCAACCAAAGTTCGCATGGGACTTCTTCGACTAATCTCTCTGCCACATTGTAGCAATTGTTTCTTTTTCCCGATTTTTCATGGTTAATTGTGTGTGGATGTTGTGCGTTTGTGTTTGTCTCCAATTGGTCTGTTACTATCTACATTCATTGATGTATTTAGATTTCTTAGCACACCCCCCACAACCTTTTGATATGTTAATTCAGGTCAGCAGAAAAATAAATGGGGTTTCTGGTTATTCATTTACACAAAACACTTGAATGGTTCTGGTTGCAATGGTGACGATAGATGCATTAAAAGTGTCAACTCTAACCTAAAAATGAGTGGTTGAAGACAAAGATAAAAAATAAAAAAAGGGGTTTAACACCAATAATTAAAATACTATAGTTTGCTTCCTGCAATGGCTACAAGCTGACAAAAAGGAAGGTGCAACAGAGAGGATTAAGTAAACCATTGGAGTAACTAACCTAGCAATCATACAAATACTAAGTGCAAATTAAAAAGAAAAAGGAGTGCTGAACCCAAAGGATGATTACGGACTAGTTTAGTTCTTTAATGGCGGATGTTGACGAGTGACCTATTCCAAATTCAGTAAACCTTCCTCTTTTAGCTTCATAATACCAACTACTACGTTGAAGATAAAGAGTGTAGGTTAAGCATGCTCGATCCAGCTGCCCTTTTATGCATAGAAATTGAACTCCAAATAATTGAAGATTGAGTGCTTCAATCAAAAGAGAGAAACAAGTTCATCATGGGTTTTGTCTTTGTTCTCCAAAAAGAAAAAGTTATGAGAGTTCAAATTCCTCCAATCACATGTCCCCATATGTATCAAATTAAATGATATTTTAAATTTAAATAATTATCAAGATCTGGAATGAATTTAGTGTGTAACACTAATACTCCTTCTAATTCATAATAAGTGTCGTTTTAGATACATTTTAATTATTCAAAATTAAATTAACCTTTAATTTCTTTCACATCTTAATTACACAGGTTACACAGATTA